>JAOSBO010086388.1:0-27165 GCA_027563915.1 Erythroxylum rotundifolium | reverse complement strand
ATTTATAAGACAACATTTTCCTCTTCCCATTCTACCCTTAATGGGTGAGAGAAGTCCACCTTACCCTTCCTTTAATGCCTTAATGCATCTAACCTTAAGTAATCCACCCAAAATGCCCCCATAAAAAAAATATAACTCTCAAAATTCACTTATCTAAACCTCATAATTGTTTAAATCATGCTTAACTAAAAGAAAAATTTAGGGGTCAACATTTCCCCCCCCCCACCTTAAAAATAATTTCGTCCTCGAAATTCTTTCCTGAGTCATGGAAGAGGTGTGGATACTTTTCCGTCATGGCCTCCAAGGGCTCCCACGTGGCCTCTTCCACAGAATGGTTTCTTCACAGGACTTTGACCAATTGAACTGTCTTGTTCCTAAGGACCTTTGCCTTAGTATCCAAGATCTCCATTGGAATCTCCTCATAACTCATATGATCTCTTAACTGAACCTCAGTGGTCTGAATGATGTGAGAAGGATCCAACCTGTACCTCCTCAGCATAGAAAAATGAAAAACATTATGTATCTAGGACAATTCTGGGGGCAACGCCAACCTGTAAGGTAGCGGTTCAATCCTCTCAAGAATTTCATAGGGACCCACATATCTCGGACTCAACTTGCGTTTCTTGCCAAATCTCATGACTCGTTTCCAAAGAGACATCTTAAGAAACACTTTCTCACCGACTTCATACTCCTTCTCCTTTCGGTGTGCATCAGTATAGCTTTTCATCATATCCTGTGTAGCTTTAAACCATTGCTTAACCAAATTGACCTTGTCAACTATCATCTGGAGTAGCTCTGGTCCCATTAGTTTCCTTTCTCCTTCCTCATCTTGACATATCGGAGTTCTACATCTCCTTCGATACAGTGCTTCATAAGGAGCCATTCGAATGCTCGAATGGTACAAATTATTGTAAGCAAAATTGACCACTGGCAAATGCTCATCCCAAGCTCTTTTGAAATCCATCACACATGCCCTGAGCATTCCCTCAAATGTCCGAATGGTCCTTTTAGATTGACCATCTTTCTGGGGATGGAAAGCCGTATTGAAATTCAACTTAGCTCCCATTTCCTTTTGTAAGCTTCCCCAAAATCTCGAAGTGAACCGAGGATCCCTGTCAGAAACTATAGAATCTGGAATCTAATGTAATCATACAATCTCATCAATAAACTTCTTTGCTAGCACATGCAAAGAATCACTCTATTTAATTGTCAAAAAATGAGTTGACTTCATCAACCGATCAACAATAACCCATATGGCATCATGCTTCCCACTAGTCTTAGGCAAACCCATCAAAAAGTCCATAGTAACCCTTTGCCACTTACACTCAAGAATGGACAATGGCCTTAACTTTCCTAAAGTTGCCTGGTGTTCAGCCTTGACTTACTGACACACTAGACACTTACTCATATATTCTACTACATCTCTCTTCATGCCTTTCTATCAGAAATGTTCTTTCAGATCTCTGTACATTTTGGTGCTACCTGGGTGCATGGCATACGGCGCATTATGTGCCTCATCCAGTATCTCATCGTTCACTTCCTTAACATCTGGGATACAAAGACTATTTCCAACAGTCATAAGTCCATCATCCCTCACTACCACCTCAGATTTCTTGCCATTCTTAATTTCTTCTTGGAGTTTTCTTTGGATCAATATGTAATCCATTATCAAAAATTACATGTCCAAGGAATACCACTTCATGGAGCCAAAATTCACATTTGCTGAATTTGGCATAAAGTTCCTTCTCTCAGAATCTGCAATACTATAAGATGTTCCTCATGTTCCCCTTCACTCTTGGAGTAGACCAGAATGTCATTGATAAATACTATGAAAAACTAACCCAGATACTCCTTGAAGACTTTATTCATAAGATCCATGAAATCAACTGGAGCATTGGTTAAACCAAAAGGCATGAATAAAAACTCGTAATGTCCACACCGTGTCTTGAAGGCTGTCTTACTCACATCAGACTCCTTGATTCTGAGCTGATGATAGCCTGACCTGAGATCAATCTTGGAAAAGAACCTTGCTCCCTGCAGTTGGTCAAACAGATCATCTATTCGTGGCAGAGGATACTTGTTTTTAATGGTCACCTTGTTGAGTCTCCGGTAATCAATACACATCCGCCTCGTTCCATCCTTCTTCTTAACAAATAGAATAGGTGCTCCCTAAGCTGTCAAACTTGGCCTTATATACCCCTTCTCTAACAGTTCCTCCAACTGTTCCTTAAGATCCTTCAGCTCAGTTTGAGCCATCCTATATGGTGGTATAGAAATGGGCGCAGTTCCGGGAATCAAGTCAATGTCAAACTCGGTTTCCCTCACCGGTGGCAAACTAGGTAAGTCCTCTGAAAACACATCTGAAAACTCCCTCACAATCGGAAAATCCTCTAACCTCCTTTCATTCACATCAACATCCACATCATGTGCCAAGAAGGCCTTACACCCCTTTTTCATCATCCTGTCAACTAGAAAAATAGAAATAATTCTTGGTGATGGTACTCTCTTGTCCCCCCTGAAAATCACCTTCTCTCTGTTACCTAGATCAAACTCCACTTCCTTAAGTTCGCAATCTAACTTCGCTTGATACTTCTACATGACATCCATTCCAAGTATAACATCTAAGCCTTTGAGGTCTAGAGGTAATAAGTCCAATACCAGTATAACACCATCAATGAAGAGTTCACAGCCTCTATACACTTGACTGATTATCACATTCCTCCCTAAAGGTGTACTAACATGCAAAGGAATATTTAGAGGCACTAAATTCACTTCATGCAACATGATACTTGTAGAAACAAATGAATTCGTGGAGCCAGAATCAATCAAAACATATACTTTAGAATTAAATAACTGAGCCATACCCGTGATAACTTCAGGTGCGGCTACAGCTTCCTCTTTGCTCATGGTAAACACCCTTACCTGAGCATGAGCCTGACCCCTTGGTCTTCCTGGAGGAATTGCCTTGTAGCTCCAGAACTGCCCACCTCTGTGTCTGACCTGGGTCCCACTATTTCAACTCTCTTTGGGGCTTGTGATCGTGACCCATCATTCCCTGTTACTTGGGGATAGTCCCTGACCATGTCTCCCTTCTCTCCACATTGAAAGCATGCTCCGAGTAACTTGAGGCACTCTCCTTTGTGTAGTTTCCCATAATGCTCACATTGAGAATTTCTATATCTACTCCTCCCGACCCTGCTATTGCCTCCTGTTGTTGAGGCTGGCACCGACACTACTCTTGCTTGCTTGTTCTTAGTAGAGGCACTACTCCCTGCCTCACAATGTGTGTGTGAGCTCTTCACACCCCTCATAGGCATTCGAGCACTCACCCCTTTCCTGGAAAGCTGCTCCCGGTTCTTCCTTTTCCTGCTTACCTCATTCTTTATATTCTCCAGTTTCTCAGCCTAGAGTGCAGCATCTACCAATAACTGGTAGTAACAGAAATTGTGGATCAACACCGTCTCCTTGATCTCCAAATGGAGACCTCCCTTAAACTTGCGGCACTTATCTTCCTCATTCGCCACAATGTTTGTTGCATATCTAGAAAGCTGGGTGAATTTTAACTCATACTCACTCACACTCATATCCCTCTGTGTGAGATTCAGAAATTCCCTGGCCTTCTCTTAAATATAAACCCTAGAGAAGTATTTCCTTATGAAAGCTTCCAAACAGTCCCTCCATGTCAACATCAGAGGCATATCTTAACTGTGGGGCACTGATTCCCACCAATGAAGTGCGTCCCCTTGTAGCAAGCTCACTGCATAATCTAACTTCTCCTCATTCGAGCACTTCATCTGAATTAAAACCCTTTCGGTCCTCTTCAACCAGGTTCAGCTTCTTTTGGATTTGTAGTTCCGTTAAAATCTATAGCTCTATACTTGCGGAGCTCATCATATTGTCTAGTGCTCTCCACTGGAGCTTGCGTCAGAACTTAAGAACCTTGGGCCATGGCATATAAGAAAGCCTAAGCAAAGGCCTAAAAGAATCTTGGATCCATGGGGTTTGTTTGAGGCATAGGGGAAGGCGGTGGAGGCACCTCATGTTGCACACTAGGTGCCTCAGAATTAGGGGCAGAATGTGTGTCCGCATCTTGCAGGACATAGGATTCATCGGTGCTCCCTTGGCGAGCGCTAGATCAGGTCAAAGCTCCTCGAGTTCTCTTTCAAGGCAACATAATCACTCCTTCAATATAAAACCAATAAAAACCTTTAGTTCATGCAAAACATTTTCAAACTATACAAAACAGTTCAAATCGTACAATACAATTTCAAATCATGTGAACAAAATTCAAAACAATACAAGTAGTTCATTTAAAACAATGCATGTACACTTTATGTCTCAGCCTACCCATTTCGTGCTTCAGATACTCCTAAACTTGGTCCTATAACTGGACCTCAACCTAAATACTTTGATACCATAAGTGTTGGGACCCCGACCTTGCAAGTTACGAGCCCAAAGTCCTATGTGACATTTGGACTCGCATCCCAAAATGGTGGCGTGCCCACACCATCAATCCTCAAAAGAACTCACGTTGCCTATTTCTAGATACATTTGTGGAAAAACTCAAAGTGGAATTTCAATTTGACCTCTTCAAAACATTTTGTCCCATGGCTAGTACTTATAGTCTAAGTCTCTAACTGCTTTTTGATCACTGATAACCCCCTTCTTGTTGAAAACCGTTATTTAGTTGAGTTCTGTAACTAGCTCCAACTAAGTAACTGTCTGATGTACTTTGTATCGTTTGTGTTTTCAACTTCGTCTATATTTGGCGCTTCGTCTGTGTTTTCCACTTCATTTATGTCTTGCGCTTCGTTTATGGTTTGCGCTTCGTCTGTGTCATGCACTTTGTCTATGTTTTGCTTGCGTCTGTATTTTTCCTTGTGCCTGTGTTATGACGCCATCATAGATGATGCGTCTTTACCTTGCGTTTGTGTTTTCCTTACGTCTGTGTTATGATGTCATCATAGATGATGCGTCTTTACCTTGCTTCTGTGTTTTCTCTACTTTTATGTTTTCCTTGCTTCTGTGTTTTCCATGCATCTGTGTTATGACGTCATCACAGACGATGCGTCTTCACCTTGCGTCTATCTTTTCCTTGCTTCTTTGTTTTCCTTGTGTCTGTGTTTTCCTTGCGTCTGTGTTATGACGTCATTACAGACGATGCATCTTTACCTTACGTCTGTGTTATGACATCATCACAGACGTTGCGTTTGTGTTTTCCTTATGTCTGTGTTATGACATCATCACAGACGATGCGTCTTTACCTTGCGTCTGTATTATGACGTCATCACAGATGATATGTCTTTACCTTGCGTCTGTGCTATGATGTCATCACAGATGATGCATTTTTACCTTGCATCTATGTTTTCCTAAGGACCCTAATTTCCAATCCAAAGTTCCAAAAATTTCATACTATATACTGTTGGAAAGCTAAGAGGATGAACTACCACTTCAAAGAAGACAATTTATCCAAATCAGCCTAGGTTAATACAGATTTTCCCCTAAAGTCAGGATATAAATTTTATCCCTATAGATGCTTGAAAATGCCACGTGGAAGCCTTAAAGAAAAATCATGAGCAAAACATACATATATTTCCTTAATCTTCAAAACAAATAAGAGTTTTACAACGCTTTAGTGGGCATTTCGAGCCCCTTGAATCATAATTCAAAATACAAAGTTTATAAAAACTAAGATCGCTCAAAATATGACTAAAGCATTGGTTTATATGATCTAACTTCAAAACACACAAAACAAAATATGCAGACTGGAGTGATGCCTTGACTCTTGATTTACTCAATCTCTTGCTCATCACCTGAATGGGAGGAGGAGAATGGGGTTGAGCTTAAAGCTCGTGGGTAACAATTTTGATAATTGAGAAACAAGCAAAAACATTTTCAACTCATTTCCATTATATATTTTGGAAACCATAATAATTTCGCATAAAAATCACCAAACACTTATTTCTCAAAATCCTCACTCAATCAAACAGTTCATGAGCAATTACAAATCATGTATGCATCAAACTTCCAAACATTTCAAAAGCACATAAGCACATTAGAATGGTTTGGGTAAGTCTAAAACATGACACACTACACATTTCCATATAATGGTCCTATGTAGTCGTAAACTTGAGGGAGTCCTTGAAGGAGCTCTGTGCCACTAGCGGGCATGCAGGAGAAGCCTATACTTGGGTTAACATGCACGTGACGATTCTTGAGGGACTTCCACAAACCCACATAACACATATAATTCAAAATCTTGTAAACTTGTTGCCCAAAATGGTACATTTTCTTGAAACTTTCATTGTCATATGCTTGCTATATTTATCTTGAGAATCCATTTTTGAAAACATGATTTCATAGACATGTATCTTTTCCAAAAGGAATCATTTTCAACGTCTTTTCATAAATTAATAACCCAAATCATAAACAAAACATGTAGCAAACATGTAACAATTTCTCATGTCATTCAAGAAGCAATAAATGCAATTTAAAATCATTAAACTTTCTTGATTCAAAGAACACATTTAATGGCTTATTTACTCTATTATAAACATGTACCCACCTAAAATCTTTGTTTAGGTATTGGCTTAAGGATGTCTTGCCTCTTGCTCCCCGTGCCTCTCTTGAACCCCTCTTTGATTTCCTTTATAAAGGATAAATTCCCATTGAATAGGAATTTAAATTTAAGAACCCATAAAGTACATTCACTAAAATTGATCTTAGAATACTTAAACTCATACATTTCCCAAAGCTCTTTGAACCAAAGGCCTTTCAAAACTCCAAAAGATTAAAATTAACTTACCTTGAATCTTCACCAAATAATGAGATTTTTGGCTCTAAGGAAAGCTCTTCCCTTCCTCTTTCTTTTTTCCCTTCTTGAATAACCTCAAACTCTCTCTTTAAGACTAAGAAAAAATGTAACCTAATCCAAAGCTCCATTCTTTTTCAACTTCACCGAAACCTCTCTTCTTCTCTCTCTTTTTCCTTTTGATTTTCTCTCCTTCTTTCCTTTATTCACGTTTTTTCTCTTCTAATTTATAAGACAACATTTTTCTCTTCGCATTCTACCCTTAATGGGTGAGAGAAGTCCACCTTACCCTTTCTTTAATGCCTTAATGCTTCTAACCTTAAGTAATCCACCCAAAATACCCCCATAAAAAATTTAACTCTCAAAATTCACTTATCCAATCCTCATAATTGTTTAAATCATGCTCAACTAAAAAAAATTTTAGGGGACAACATGGGCTTATACTAATTAATTGTGAATTATACGGCTGAAGGAATATTTAATATTGGGCTGAATTTTGATTTAATTAATTAGATTAATTAAATTAAAATTTAAAAATTAATATTGAGCAAAACCGAATCCTACAAAGATATAGGATTCCGTCATGCCTATTATTAAGGAAAGTTTTGGTAATGCTTGTTATTAAAGAATGCAAGTATTGAAGTGGAAGAGACACACACATTGTTATTAATGAAAGGATGAAAGGTGGGACTCTTTTGCATTCTTGATTAAAGAATGAAAGAGTACGTTGTTATGCTTTTCAGTGGTGTTGGTGGCTAGTTTTTAAAGCACCTTAAATCATGATGACGTCCATGTGTGGAAAAAACGAGCATGGCTGTTAAACCTCTCACATGGATACGTTTTGATGAAAGAAAACGTCCAAGTGTTGGACATCATTTACGTTCAAGTGTTGGACATCATTTACGTTCAAGTGTTGAACACATGAACGTACATGCAGCCTTGCAAATTAAGGTTTTCTAGAAGCTCTTCATTTGTCTCTTCATGCTCTCAAATAAAACCGTCCAACACCGAAGATAAAAAAAAAGTTTTTTGCTATCCTATTTTTCTTCTCCTTTCTCACTAAAGGATCTCGATACCCAAGTTGTCCAAGGAGAACAAGTGATAAATCGGATTGGTTGAGAACACAACAACAAAGATTCAAAGTTGTAGCGAGGAGTCGGTAATATTTCGATCTTGTTCTTGTTATATATTTACTTTCCTTATACCATATGATGTATGAAATAAAGCATGATCATTTGGTGTTTTTGCTTCTGCCATATTGTGATTTCTAAAAAAGTTTTGAAATCTATCATTTTAGCCAAAACTTGCATGTTTTAGTTTCCGATCCAACAATTGGTATCAGATTCAGGTTTATTACGCATGATTTGGGTTTCTATATGTGATGCATGGGTGGCAACTATTTTTTGTATGCTGCATATTTGTATTTGATAGAAATATATATGGTGTATGTTTTGCTCTTTTGGTTGTCCATAGAATTTATATTTACCATGTAAGATTTCTTCATTTGGTATGTCACAAGGAGGGTGGTCTATCATCACCATGTCTCCTCCTTGGCTTCATTTTTCTGTTTATTTTGATTTTGTAATGTACAAATTAATGTAATGATGAAAATGAAGCAGCCATGGATTGAAGAAATGAAGAGGTAATAGTTTCGATGTATCCATTTGTGTATTGGCATAGTTTAGGTTTTACGAAAACCAAAATGCTGGCATTTTGTTTCAATGAATCAAGTTTCGGGTTTGATGACAAAAAAAACAAAGTACTGTTTTTATTTTAATGGAACAATTTTCCGTTTTAATGAAAACAAGTACTATTTTTATTTTCTTTTATGACAAAGATTCGAATTTATGAAAATTTAGTGCTGGATTTTTTGTTTTCAAAGTAACAAAATTTGGTTTTATAAAATGACATTACACATTTTTTCCTCAATGGACCAAGTCAGAAGAGCGAAGAGTTCGAAGCGGAAGATTCACGTCCAAGAAGATTATTTTGGGCCTAAAAGCCTTGTAATTTTTTTTTATGTTCTAGGATGGACAATCAAAAGTGGCTTATTAGTTCATAAGATGAATGGATGAATGGATGCAAATAATATGTGATATTATGTGATTGTATGCCATTTAGAAAATTGCCAACCTTTGGCTTTGCCATGCATTCATTATGTATGAGATATATAATGAAACAATATAAGATGGTTAATAAATCACATCTAGACAAGATGGTATTTAAAACTTAAAGCCCAAAAAGATTGAGTGGGAAAGGATGCTCATATGAGATTCCACGGTCTCCAAATGATGGCCCATTTGCATGTGGTGAAGTGTTACTCTCCACCGAAGGGCATGAATCCTAAATCTTGCATGGTTTGCGTATCTTAAAGGATAAGTTAACTCATTGGTAGCAAAGGCAACCTCCCAACGAGGCATGATTTGTAGGTACCTTTAGTGGATGAATCAAATGGTTATACACTCAACATAGTTTATCAAATATCCTGCCCACCGTAGCTCTGTTGATAAATGTCTGGACCAAATTATGATGCTTCTCAAGAAGTTAGGCATGAAGATGCTTGGTAGCCTTTTGAGTGGGAGGGTCTCAGTTTTTCTTTTAATAGATAAGATGACCCATCATCACTTAGTCTAGCATAGATAAGAAAAATAATCGTCGTATAAAGATTTAATTGTTTTTTAAGTTTTGTTAAATCTATCATCATGCATTCATGCATCATGATTTTATACAAAGTTCCAATATTATTGACTAGTTTACTTACTCTTTAATAATTTATATTTTTAGACATAATCACCACAAAATGAATCCACTTACTTTGCTCTTGACAAATAACAATTTGGAAAACGAAGAGAATTTTAATGAATGGAGACATAACCTAGACATTGTTCTTCAATATGAACAAATTTCATGGGTATTAACTGAGATTGAGCTTGCACCTCCTAAGCAAGTCCAACAACATGAACAATGGCAGAATGCTGATAAGACTACTCAGTGTTATATTCTAGCTTTTGTCAGCAACATATTGTAAAAGCAAATTGCTTGTATGAAAACTGCTAGTGTAATGTTTCATCACCTACATGAGATGTTTAGTGTGAGGACCAGGTATGCAATGGTGAAAGCTATCCAAACCTTTCACAATTGTAGACAAAAACCTGGTGAACTGATGTGAGATTACATGCTTAAGGTAATCTTTGCAGTCACTGAGGCTGAGATGCTTGGGGTGGATATGTATGCGGAAACACAGATGATTATGATCATCAATAGCTTAAACTCTTCTTTTCAGTAGTTTAAGTTAGACTATGAGCTCAACAACAAGAATTATACCTTGAGTGAGTTGATGAATAATCTTCAGAGTACGAAAGAGATATTAAATATCAAGGCTCATGGGCTAGAAGCTAATGTAGCATATTCTTCTAAGCCCAAAGATAAGGGCAAGCAAAAGAAGAAGGGTCCAATGAAAAAGAAGGCCCAAACAGGGGTCAAGGCCCAACCCATGAAAAAGAAGGCCAAATAGAACATCAAGGGAAAGTGTTTCCACTATGAAGATGGGCCACTAGAAAAGAAATTGTCCAGTCTACCTTGAGTCCCTCAAAAGCAAACAAGGTATAGGTTTCCTAAGTTTGTTAGGGACCAGAAATGTAGCAGATTTATCTGATTCTTGAATATTAGATTCAGGAGCCACTAACCATGTTTTCAATTCTTTGCAGGGGTTTCAGCAAAGGAAAAGACTACCTAAAGGCCAGTTTTAAGTAAAGATAGCAGATGGATCCTATGTTTCAGCAGAATCAGTGGGAGTAGTTATCTTAGACTTTCCTAATGGTCATAGCTTATATTTATAGGATGTTTATTAGATGCCAAAGATTGTAAGGAACATGATTTCTGTTTTTTGTTTAATAAAGTCTAGTTATTCCTTATATTTTGAAAATGTTGTTTCAATATATGAGAATAAGGATTTTATTTGTAATGCAGCAATTAAACGGGGATTGTTCTTTATCGATACTATGAAAGGCTCACTAAATACCACAAAATTAATAAAACCAAGACATTTCAATGACTCTAGCATTAATTCAAAATATTTGTGGCACTTAAGAATGGGTCATATCAATCAAAAAAGACTTGACAGGTTAGTGAAGGATGGGATCCTTACGAGCTTGGATAATGATCCATTACCCACCTGTGAATCTTGTATTGAAGAAAAATTGACCAAGGCCTCATTTCCTTCTAAAGGAAACAAATCTGAATCTACGTTGGACCTAGTACATATAGATGTGTGTAGGCCCATAAACGCATAAGCTAGAGAAGGTTAGAAGTACTTCATAACCTTTACAGTTTCATAACCTTTACAAATGATTACTGAAGACATGGTTATTTGTATTTGATGCATAAAAAAAGTGAATCATTTGAAAAGTTCAAAGAATTCAAAGCTGAAGCTGAGAAGCAGTTAGGCAAGTCATTAGAACAACTTCGATCAGATTGAGGTGGTGAGTACTTATCTAGAGTATTCGAACAATATTTAATTGACAATGGAATTGTTTTTAACTTGTCAGTTCCTCGAACACCTCAACAAAATAGTGTAGCTGAGAGGAGAAATAGGACTCTATTGGAAATGGTGAGACCAATGATGTCCTACTCTAGCCTTCCAGAATTGTTCTGGGGATATTCCATACAAACGATAACATATCTTCTTAACTTTGCCTGATCCAAGTTGGTGCCTAAAACACCTAAGGAGTTGTGGACTGGCCGAGTGCCTTCATTGTGGAACTTAAGGACTTGGGGTTGCCCAGCCCATCTTCTAAGGCTTAATTCCATAAAGATGGAACTAAGATCAGAAGTATGTTGTATCTAGGTCTAGGGTAAGGCATTATAGCCATCTCAGACCAAGAAGAAATGAATCTCATTACTTCTACATAGGCTATTAATGATGTTGATGTCGAAAAATGGCTCAAGGCGATGGAATCGAAAATAGATTCCATGTACGCTAACGAAGTTTGGATCCTTATAGATCTACCACCAAGTATAAAAGTCATAGGATGTATATGGATTTACAAAAGGAAAAGAGGATCAGATGGAAAGGTAGAGACCTTTAAAGCTAGATTTGTAGCTAAAGGCTATACTCAAAAAGAGGGTATAGATAAACTAGCTTTGTTCCAGGTAGACAAATTGTTGATAATGTTATGATTGTTCAAGAAATTATTCACGCCATATAGCGCAGGTCAGGGCAATGTGGTTGGATGGCGATAAAACTAGATTTGGAAAAGGCGTACGATCATTTGAACTGGGAGTTTATTTTGGATATGCTTATTCTTGCAGGGATTGAGCCATCTATGGTGGATTGGATTAAATGTTACACTACCTCTACTTCCATATAGGTTTTATTTAATGGTTCACCTTCTCCTTCCTTTCTGCCTTTGCAGGGGGTTCGACAGGGGGATTCCTTATCTCCCTATTTGTTTGTTTTATGTATGGAGCGCTTGACACATATGATTAATGATGTAGTTATTACGAATAAATGGCGTCCTGTTCAATTGGGGAGACATGGTATGACGATTTCTCACTTATTTTTTGCTGATGATTTATTTTTATTTTCAAAAGCATCGCTCTCACAGGCTGCCGTGATCCAGGACTACTTACAGGTTTTTTGTGATAGCTCTGGGTAGAAAGTGAGTGCACAGAAGTCCACTATTCTTTTCTCTAAGAATACTTTGCACCCATTACGAGAGAATATTTGTCAGGCCTTGGGTTTTCAGCATCCAGTTCGATGGGTATTTGGGCATGCTCATCTTACAAGGATGAAATGTTTTTATGCACCTATTTTGGATAAAATGAGGATGAAGTTATCTGCATGGCATGCTAAGCAGATGTCTTTGGCTGGCTAGGCTACACTGGCTAAGTCGGTTTTGGTAGCTATTCCCGTTTATGTGATGCAGACAGGTTTACTTTTGGCCTCTATTCTTAATGATATTGATAAGATTATCTGTGATTTCTTGTGGGGTGCCACTGAGATTAAGCATGGTAATCATCTGTTAGGATGGGACTCGGTTTGTAAATCGAAAGAGAGTGGCGGTTTGGGCCTTTGACTAGTGGTTCTTCGAAATAGAGCCCTTATGCCGAAATTATGTTGGCATTTTATGATTGAAAAGGAGTCATTATGGGTTTGCACGCTTTCGCGGCAGTATGGTTGGGATGGTGTTCTCTATGATATGCCTAAATAGTGGCTTGCGTGCTCTGTCACTTGGAATGCACTGTGTAAGCTTTGGTCTGTATTTATTCGTGGGTGTGGTTGGACTCTCGGTAATGGTCGGGCAATTTTTTTTGGTATGATGTTTGGTTGCTGGACATAGGTGATTTGCCTACTTGGTCCAATAATGAATTGACGGAGGCTGATCGGCTTACGAAGGTATACGATTTCATTAATTCGAATGGTAGTTGGAATTTGGCCAAGTTGTAGGCAGTGTTGCCAACGTGTATTGTTGATCATATTTTAGAGATTACCCCACATGTTGAGAGTGAGGAGTCCTTGGTATGGTTATATAGGCCCACGGGGGTCTTTATGATTGCTTCCCCTTATGACATCTTGGAGGAGCCTGATGTTAAGGATTATAATCGTTTATGGCATCACATATGGTCATGGAATAGACCAGAACATGTCTGTAGTTTCCTATGGTTAACCGGACATGGTAGGCAATCCAACAACAGTTTATACTTTCGTAGAGGGTGTGCTCCGAATGCTACATGTCCGCGTTGTGGATTTGAGGAGTTGACGTTACATGTTCTTTGCGACTGTGAGTTTGTCTGACATGTGTGGGATCGGTTTGTCCCAGTTAGTGAACAAATGGGCTTTTATTCCTTAGATCTAAGGGGTGGTTGGTATCTAATTTGGAATGCCAACATTGGAGTTCACAAAGTCAGCACTAGCCTGCAGTCTTTGGTGTCATCAATTGGCTCCTATGGCATTGAAGGAATAATGTTGTTTTCGCAGAGGGTGTGGATGTTCCGAGGGATGTTTGTCCTATCATATAGAGGTATGTTAAGCAGTTTATTTTTTCACAGGCTATGAAGAAGCAGACTGGTGTCATTCTAGGTCGATAAGAGAGTCGTTGGGTGTGATGGATACCTCCTATATCGGGATGGGTAAAGCTTAATTATGATGGTGCCTAGGACCAGGCTAGTGAGCATACGGGTGCAGGGGGGTTGTTGCGCGATGAGCTTAGTAGATGGATGTTGGGTTACTCACAGTGTTTAGGTCAGTGCTCGGTGGTGGAGGCGGAGCTCCAGGCTGTTTGTGGGGGTATGGAGCTAGCAATGCGTCATCAGATTATCCGACTACATATTGAGACAAACTCATACGACACGTGGCATCTACAACAACGTCTGTCTTCCTCGGTGATTTATTCACTGCGTAGGTGCTGGGAACTATGTGATAATTTCTTGGAGGTGCGCTTTGATCATGTCTTTCGTGAAGCAAACCGATGTGCCGATTTGTTAGCATGTCGAGGCTTGCTGTGTTTGGATCCTTTGCTTATTTATTCGCATCCATTTGTAAAGCTTTATAGTGCTCAGGATTTTGATAGTTGTTTACTTAATGTAACTTGACATTTGAATTGAATGCATTCCTTTTATCCAAAAAAAGAAAAAGGTATATATTAGGAGGAGACTTTTTCTCCAGTTGCCATGCTTAAGTCCATCAAGATTCTTTTAGCCATAACAGCCTATTTCGATTATGAAATATGGAAAATGGACATCAAGACTGCATTTCTAAATATGGATTTTGAGGAGACCATTTATATGACCCAACCAGAAGGTTTTGTTGAGCCAGGTAATGAGTATACGGTATGCAAGTTGCAAAGGTCCATTTATGGACTGAAGCGAGCATCTATGTCTTAGAACGTTTGATAAGTCTATCAAAACCTATGGGTTCATACAAAACTTAGATAAGCCTTGTGTTTATAAAAGAATATAAGAAGGCAAGGTTACTTTCCTAATCCTATATGTTGATGACATTTTGCTCATTGGGAATGATGTGGGAATGTTATCTATGATTAAGGGATAGGTGAATGAACAGTTTTCAATGATGGATTTGGGAGACGCTAGCTATGTTTTAGTGATCAAGCTTACAAGGGATCGTAAGAAAAAACAGATAGTCTTGTCTCAATTAACCTACATTGAGAATATGCTAAATAAGCTCGCCATGCAAGATTCCAAGAGGGGTTTCACACCTACTAGACATGGAATCAAACTTTCAAAGGAACAAGTACCTAAAACCCAAGAGGAGGTTGAATGCATGCGTAACATTCCATATGCTTCGACAGTTGGAAGTTTGATGTATGCAATGCTTTGCACTAGACTGGATATCTATTACTCAGTGGGACTAGTAAGCAGATTTCAGTCCAATCCAGGGATGGAGCATTGGACTGTGGTTAAGTGTATACTGAAGTATCTTTTTAGGACGAACTTAATGCTTGTGTTTACTCTGGAAGGAATCTTATTTCGACAGGATATACAGATTCTGATTTCCAATCAGATGTTGATTCAAAGAAATCAACTTCTGGTTCTATATTTGTTTTAGGAGGTGAAGCCATAGTCTAGAGGAGTATCAAGCAATATTGTGTTGCTGATTCAACTATAGAGGCTGAGTATATTGCTACTTGTGAAGCAGCAAAGGAAATAGTCTGGCTTCACAAGTTCCTAAATGATTTGGAGGTAGCTCGAGAGGCAAAAAAAACTCATTACACTTTATTGTGATAATAGTGGGGCTGTGGCTAATTCTAAAGAACCTCGGAACCATCAAGCCGCCAAACATATTGAGAGAAAGTATTATCTCATAAGGGAGATAATACAACGTAGTGAGGTGAATGTGGTAAAGATTCCCACGGAGTAAAACCTTGTTAATCCGTTTACGAAGACGCTGTCTCAAAAGAGTTTTGAGGGTCACATAGCAGGGATGGGAATGAGGGATGTGCCAAACTTGCTTTAGGGCAAGTGGGAGATTATTAAAGTTATGTAAATATAGTGCCTTGGAAAGCAACTGTATTTACTTATAACTTAATTTTCTTCCAGTTACTTTTGTAATGAAAATATTTATTATTAATAAAACAAAAGAGTTTGGTTTTTATAAGGATTATATATCTAGTCATAAGGTACCGAGATTCTTTTGTAAATAATATACATATACATAGAGATGTATAGGAAAAAAGTATATTATTAGAATCTAAATTAATTGATTCACAGTTAAATAATCAAGTTGGTCGCTTGATTATAGTTTAGACTGTAGTGTTTTGATTTATCTCCATATAAGTAAAGGAGTTCACTAAAAGGGAATGGTGAGTTTCATATCATGATAGTAGTTGACTATTGATAATGGCACTATTAAATGAATCTGGAATCACGTATATTTTAATGAATAAAGTAGGTCATTACTTTAGTCTTAAAACACACATTTTAGCATTTGTGTATTATGGACCACAATCTTGATAAGTGGTGAACTCATATGTGTTTCATTATAATTCTTGATAGGATCAGAATAGATTTTTACATAGTATTAATCCAGTGTCTACATGTTGTAATTATTAATTGAAACATGTATTAAGGAACATTCACTTAAATAAAGAGTTTATAATGACATTATTACTTCTAGATGTTTTATGGAGATTGGTGATTAAACTGGTGCTAGGAGTTTGATGGACTAGCTACTCATCAAGTCTGATCACCAAGATGAAATCTTGTGTGTTAATCACCATATAGAGTAAAATGGGAGATCTAGAAGGAAAAACCAATATAAGAGCAAAACAGTAATTTTACCCTTTGTTGTGCAGATGACTATAATAAGTTTCATAATAGGGTTTGCAATTAGACATTTTATTTGAAACACAGTTTCTCATAATTTAAGTAATTCAAGAGTTCAACCAATTGTCTTTAGTGAAATGATATTTGGTTAATAAATCAAAATTAATTTTAATGAGATTAAATTAATTCCGGGCGTATTGGAGCTTAAATTATTTAAGTCTAATTAGATTCCCCACTTGATTTCTGGGAAGGTTATCAAGGAAAGTAAGAAAAATAAATGGAAGTTATCGGAAAGAAAATGAGACAGTTTGGAGAGAAATGGATGAATTGGATTCAGGCCATTAAGACCGGAACAATTTAATTAAGAGTTAATTAAATTGGGTTTAAGCCTATAATTGAATGTTAGGCTTACACTAATTAATTGTTAATTATAAGCCCAAAGGAATATTTAATAGTGGGCTGGATTTTGATTTAATTAATTAGATTAATTAAATTAAATTTTAAAAAAATTATTAACGAGCAAAACCGAATCCTACGAAGATGTAGGATTCGGTCATGCCTATTATTAAGGAATGTTTCGGTTATGCTTGTTATTAAAGAATGCAAGTATTGAAGTGGAAGAGACACATTGTTATTAATGAAAGGATGAAAGGTGGGACTCTTTTGCATTCTTGATTAAAGAAAGAAAGAGTACGTTGTTATGCTTTTCATTCGGTGGAGTTGGTGGCTAGTTTTTAAAGCACCTTAAACATGAACACCTTAAATCATGATAACGTCCATGTGTAGAAAGAACGTGCATGCCTTTTAACCCTGTCACGTGGATACCTTTTGATGAAAGAAAACGTCCAAGTTTTGGACATCATTTACGTTAAAGTGTTGGACACATGAACGTACATGCAGCCACGCAAATTAAGGTTTTCTAGAAGCTCTTTATTTCTCTCTTCATGCTCTCAAATAAAACCGTCCAACACCAAAGATAAAAAAAGTTTTTTGCTATTCTATTTTTCTTCTCCTTTTCCACCAAGAAATCTTGATAAGCAAGTTGTCCAAGGAGAACAAGTGGTAGATCGGATTGGTTGAGAACATAGCAACGAGGAGTCAAAGTTGTAGCGAGGAGTCGTTAATATTCCGATCTTATTCTTGTTATATATTTATTTTACTTATACTGTTTCATGTATGAATTAAAGCATGATCATTTGGTGTTTTCACTTCTCCTATATTGTCATTTCTAAAAAAGTTTACCATTTTTGCCAAATCTTGCATGTTTTAGTTTCCGATCGCAACTCCTTAGCAAGTACATCCTGGAAGTCACATGCAGTTGGTATATCTTAAATTTTAGGATCATCGTTTCTAGCTTCAATAACACAAGCTATGTATGCTACACAGCCCTTTTGAATAAAGCTTTTGCTACGGTCGCTAATATAACATTGAAGAGAAAATTTGACCTCTTACTAATAACTGTGATCTCATTAATATAAACTATTCTAAGAGTGATTCTTTTAAGATGACAATCTAACGTGGCATGATGTCTACAAATCCAATCCATACCAAAGATCACATCAAATTCGTAGAAAGGTAGCTCAATCAAATCACGAGGAAATTCATAACCTTGTATTCGCAACGAACAATTCTTGTAAACCTTATTTACCACCACACTATAACCCAAAGGATTTCTAACTACAATATCATATTCAAGATTATCAACAAGTAACCCCATATTTTTAGGCAATGGCATGCATATATAAGAATGTGTAGATATTAGGGTCTATCAATGCATGAACAGAAATGTCAAAGATAGTAAAAGTACGCATAATCACATATAGGGCATCCTGGTTATCACAGACCCATATAGCATAAGTACGAGCTGGAGTATGGGTATTAGGTCCATCAACCATCGCTAATGTGACCATCTGACCACTGGCACCATAATTAACTACTATGTTTCTACCTCTACCCCTAGGAGTTGTAGGAATTGGTCTCTCTACTTCATTAAATTTTTGATACCGTCTATTAGGGCAATCTCTCTGAAAGTGCTTCATAGATTCACATCGTAGGCATGCTCCATCACCTTCCAACATTGTTCGCCATGTTTCTGCCCACAATGATGGCATGGGATAACTACCCCACATCTTGACCTACCTGTTGTACTAGCTATAGATGGGGCCAATTGCCCTACCTTAATTATTGATCTCTGACTCTACCCTGATTGGTGGTAGGATGTTTGTGCTTAATCGAAAGCCTAAAACCCTAAACTTGGCTAAGAAGGATGAACTAAATTGTCCATGACTCCTCTTCTGTCGTCCCTTATTTCTCCAATTCTATTCACCAATATTGACCTTTTTCAATCCTCAAAGTTGTTTTCACCATCTCTCTATAATCCCTAATTTACAATGCAAGTTTCTTAATGTCATGGTGGAGGCCTACTACAAATCTCTTACACTTATCTGCCCCTATAGGAATTAATCTCTCTGCATACATAATCAATTCATTAAAATCTTTCTCATGTTCTGATGTTGTCCTATAAACCTATTTTAAATGAAGGAATGCATCCCTCATCTCATTTTATAAGCCTCCCTTACATACTTAACTGCAAATTGGTACAAAAAGTACTCCCAAGTAAGATCTTGTGGTGGAACAAGCCTTTTAATAGACTCCCACCACTAATATGCTAGTCCTTAAAGAAGACCATCTAATCTCTCTTCTAGTGTGCAATGGAGAAGATCAAAAATTCTCTTTAGCTTGATTAGCCAAAACTCAACATTTGGAGGAGTAATTGATGACTCTGCCTGAAAATCCTCAGCTCCCAACCTTCTGACTTTATCTAATGAAAGCTTCTGTAGTGAAAGAGCTGGTTTTGACTGTACAAGAGGAGTAGCAACCATCTGTTGTTTCATATAATCCACCATACATTGGAAAAACTTTACTAGGTTAGGAACTGGGTGACCGCAGGTGGTGGCATGGGCTGTGCTGGTTGCCTTGCCATGCCCCTATCTGTATCACTAGCTAAGGCATGACTTTCCTCCTCTCTTTTAGTAGCTCCCAGAGCACCTGTTTCCATTCCCCAATCTATAACACATAGAAAGGGGGGATCTACATTAGAGTCACATCATATTCTCATATAATCCTTCATTTGGCATGCACACAATTCACTTTTCCTTTATTTCCCTTCAAAAACCACCCAATGGCCTTGATTCCACTAAATCTAACACCTCATTCCTGATGATGAAATTGGCGTACTGAGTGTTACCATATTCTTAAATACCTAATATTTTAAACTATAATATTTACTATTTAATACCTCATTAATCTAGCAATGACCATTCACATTATAAAAATTTAGATAAAGTTTCCTCTATATTTACTTAAAACCTCCTGCAAGAAAATTCAATACACTTCTCTTCCATATTACTCAACTATTCATCTCCACATCAAACTCCATGACAAAATAATTTACCCATCCTCCAATACATTTTAGCACATGTAAACTAGATTTCATACATAATTTTCATTTATTCATATATAATTCATATAAAATCCTGAAAGATCCTTCACTTCTTTATGTGTACATCTCATAACCAAAATAAAAATAAAATTTTGTAGTACATCCACCTCCAATTCGTTTGAGTTCCTCTATGTGACTCTTGTCTTGTAGTAGATCCATAAAAGCTTTCTTCTAATTCTTTTCAAAACCTACATGCAAAAGGAAAATCTACATGGTAAGCTATAGGCTTAATGGTGTTCAAGCAATTCCATTTAACATTCAATTCAATTCATTCAACCATAACATGCATAAAATATAATATTTTTCTCTTATAAATATCTTCATTTCTTTTTAAGCAGAAATAGGCATTTAAAATCAAACTATGAAATACAAGCATAAATCTATTTTAATAATTCACATCTAATTATACAATGACCAATAAATTGTACATTCAATTACTACTTTCATTTGAAGTTCTTTAATCATTAATCATGCGTTTATCTACTTTCTATAATTGCCCTAAAGTAAAATCCATCAGAATTGTATCACTGAGCTGGATAAGCGGGATTTTAAAAAAATACAAGATCAGGTTCTCAGAACCATGTGATCTTTTTGCATATATATTCATATTGGAACTGAGCTCTTGGAGCCATCAGTTTATAAAATAAATCAAATATCTTACACTGGAACTGAGCTCTCGGAGCCATATAGTCTAGTAACATATATTATGATGTAGTACTGCTAACCCCCAAATTGGCATGCTGACCTTATCACGTTCTTCTAATTCCTATCTATTTTACTAGAGGCAAATCTAATTAAATTCCATTGAAATTTCATAATAAAAGCACATAATATCCAATTCTAGCTATTTCCTATTTGGACAAAGTAATTTTCATTCTTTAACGTTATATTTTTTTCTTCTATTATTGGTTTTAATTTATTTAAGGCATATTCATCTCACCAATTAATCAAAAACAACATGTGTATCAAGTTTCTCAATTCAAACATAATGTATGCAAATGGGGGAAAGTACAATTATAAGTCTATCACATATATTACTCCATTTAATATCCAATTAAATATTTTTAACAACAATTTCATAAACCATTAATTTTACTCAAGAACTTTAAATTTCCTAATACACAATTTTTAGGAAAAAGTAGAATTGCAAGAACACATACCAAATTGATGTCCAAATCTTCAAATTAAACTTCCATAAACTTTATTTTCATCATCAATTCCTTATTCTCTCTCTTTCTCTTTGTCTCTCTCCCTCAATTCCTTTTCTTTATCTTCATAATATTGCAAAAAAAATTCAATTTATGCATTTTATCTATCAATGCATGCAACTACATCAAAATCATGTATTAAAAATAACTAAAACTCTATTAACTTACCTTAAAATTTTTTGGGTACTATTCATTTGGAACACCCATATACCTCCTCTTTATCTTTTCCCAATTTTTTTGTTGATATGGTGATTTGAAGGACTATAAGTTGATGAATTAGTGTTTAATAGGTGAGTTGGGGTTTAAAACTAAAGAAAATTGGCCTGAAAATGTAAAAGTGAAAGAAAAATAGAGAAGAAAGGAGGAATGGTTGTTCTCGACACTCCTTAGAGAAAAAAGAGGGTAAGTGGCCAAGAAAACAATAAAAATGTCATGTGGTCCCTCATAAAAATTTTTCCGGTTCTTTTTTTAAATTAACTTTATCTATTAATTCTTTTGCTCAATAAAAAAATAACCATAAGAAAAATATCAACCTCACATAAAGACCTTAATTAATATCATTTATTTTCATTAATAGTTTCAAGTTTGGTTTTCACCCTTTCTCGAGGCAAACTTTGACCATTGGTTAACTCTTGGTCAAACCTTTAAAATAAACTCGTTTAGAGCTCTAATTTGATCCTCGAGCTATCCTTGAGCAAAATTATCCAATGCCAAATAAAATAAATGCAGTTCAGATCTTGGGTGTCATTATTCACCTCAGGATATACTATTCACGAACTAAAATGTACTATTCATGAAATCGAGATTTTTGGGGCGTTACATCAAATATCGAAAGATGTAATGAGGATGAGACTCTTCCTTTTAGAGCGAAGGCCTAATACCACTCCCTCTGACTATGTAACATCACCATACAGGACCAATTAGTATGTGCCTTTCTAGATAAATATGTCCCCCTTACCAAGACTATAAAGATCATTAAAGAGGTCACTAACTTTTAACAAGGTGATGGGGAGTATTTACGAAGTATAGGAAAGATATAAAGACTTGTAAAGAAAATGCCCACATTATAACCTACCTAAGAAATTCCTTTTGTAATCTTTCTATAATGAAGAAACCCTAACACTAGAGGCATAATTGATGCGGCCTTAAGAGGATCGCTAATGAGAAAGAATATGGATGAAGCAGAAGTGCTTCTAGAAGAAATGGCTAATAATAGTTGTTTATAGACAAATGAAAGAAGTAGACAACCTATAACCGTCCGTGAAAAAAAGGGAGCTATAGTTGTCAATCAATGGCGAAAATGTAAGTGAAAATTGAAAGCTTGACATGAAAGCTAAATAACATGAAAGCATCTTCTTCTACTCCCATAAAGGCCATTCAACAAAGATGTGAGTTACGTATCCAAAATAATCATGATACTATCGACTGATTCCTAGTGTAAGAAGGTGAAGCTGAGAAAGTGAAGTATATGGGAGCACAGTTCGGTAGAGGAAGAGGGAACAATCCCTATTTGAGCAAGTATAATCTTTAAGTAGAGGAATCACACTAACTTTTTGTGGTCAAACCATAGTGGAGTTCAGTTTAAACCGTAAGGGCCACTCGATTTCCAACAAGAGAAACCAAACTCTACAGACACCAAACCATATAAAATCTTAGACAAGATTGCAAGAGTGGAGGAGGTCTATAAAAGGCTTGAAGGCAAATTCGAGCAAGTGATAAAGAACCACACTTCTTCAATTTATAATTTGGAAATCTATGTAAGTCAACTGGTAGAAGCATTATCAACTAGAATATAGGAGCACTCCCAAGTAGTATGAAGTCTATACCCTAAGGAAGGAATCACGGTCATTATCTAGGCCACCGAGGAGGAACTGAGCCAAGCTAAAGACAATAGAGGAAAGGAAAAGGAAAGGGGTTATTAGAATTTTCTTCAAAGTGAACATGAATTATAAACAATCAAGGAGCATTGATCTAAAAACTCCACCCCATTTTAGAACAACTAAAGCCAAGTCCATTCAAGAACAAGGGAAAGGCAGAAATGCAAGAGAATAAGGAAGGCTCTCTGCTACCAAAGTACAATTTTCCTGGGAACAAAAAGTACTAACCCCCAATTCCATTTTTGATTATAGCAATAAGAAAATCTAAGGAAGATAAGCTAAATGAAGTTGTAGAAATGATATAAAAAAATTGGAAGTATAGCTCACATTGATGGAATTGATAAGAGGGAAAGTGGAAAAAGATTTAGAGGAGGAAAGGAAATTGACACTCCCACCTAAGAAGGAGGACCCATGGGACTTTTATGTCCCCTGCATTATTGGAAGTGTAAAGAGGGCATTTACTAATCTAGGAGCCATTATCAATATGATTTCATATGCCTTATATCCGAAGCTGGTGATAGGAGAAATCACACCTACGAACATATTGGTAAAGATAACAATTGGATCAGTTCATCGTCTGAAAGGTATAATAAAAAATGTGTAAGTTCAAATTGGAAAATTTACCTTTCCCAAAGACTTCTTCATATTGGACATAGAAGAAGATATGGAAACCTCAATTACTCTCGGTCGAACATTTTTTACGACGACCTGATCACTTATTGATGTAGATGGGGAAGAACATGAGCAAATGTCTTCTAAAGTATCCAAAACTGAGAAAAGTGCTATCAAATATATGGCCATCATGAATGAGACTATTGTTGGCAGAGAAATAAAGAAGTGTGTTGATCAAAAGAGTTCAGTTGAAGAGAAGGAATCTCGAAAGAGAAGGAGTAGGAAAAATAAGAAGAACGAGGACAATGGAATGTTGAATTTGGTGGCACAACTACATTTTATGATATTGACAACTGAGCCATCACTAAAGGACTCTCTTAAACCACTATGAGGAGAAAAAGCAGGTCAAGCTACTGACATTAAAAGAAAGATTACATGAGAGACAACCCATTGTTTTTAAATGCTTGTTATTTCCCTTTAGTTTAAATAGTTTTAATTTTCTTTGTTTGTTTGTTTGTTTTCAAATAAATGTCGTGGAAGAGTAAGGATTAATTTTTATATAGATGATAGGGAGGGAAAGCACAATGATGTGATAAGTGCAAATACAAAGTTAAGGAAGGATCTTGGAGGTGAAATGAGGAAAAGACAAAAATTCAACAAAGTGTAGGAAAAGTCTAATACCATGATCATGGAAGTCATCTGCCTAAGGGCCATAATCGTGGCCTACAGCAGGGCAACAATGTTAATACATGATTTTCAACTAGATTTTTTCATAATTTTACCCTTCCCTCACCTATATGTTTATATCCAACCTCATTCTTTCAATCACTTTCATTTTTACTTTATCTCTCTAAATCTAAGACCTCCAAATGCTCTCCCTTCTATCTACCGATCGTCAACTGTTTCATTCTCTCAAACTTTCACTCACTATCAACCCCAATGTCGACTATCAAGCAGATAGTTAAGTGAACCCAATCTTTAGGAAAAATCTAAGTTTTTGGCCACAATCGAAGGAACAGAATTACAAATTTTAAAGCATCCTTCCCAATCTATTCAGAAGACGAACGTATTTGATTCCACTCTTTTAGTATTAAGAAAATAGTGGTTCCAAGATACTTTGATTTTGCGACATTAGAAAGGATAGGATTGAGAGATAAGGTTAAGAACTTAGGTGAAACAATTCAGTAGAGTAATTTCATACATTTTTAATATCCTACTTACCAAAGACTAACCTACAAATTCTTTACGTCTCTTTAATATGAGCTGAGTAACTAAAAGAACCTATGTTTTAGGTTGCAAGGTCAACCATAAGAACTTGATTATGAAACCTTACGTGAAATCTGTGGTTTTCCCGAGTCATCCATAATGGATCAACATGGTGATTTCCATGCTACCAACAATCGGAAGGAATTAACTAGGATGGAGTAATTTGATGTCAAAAATGCCCATAACATAATCAAAAGTCATGATCACTCTTCACTGTATAAGCTCATATGTCAACTGGTTTTTGACAAGACTGAAACCAACAAGTGTTTAATCAAAGAACTAGTGCATAGATCATAACATCTCGGTGTGTACCTCTACCCACATCGTCAATGACAATTATTGCTACTCTACATAATAGGAGCAATAATTTGGGCATGGGTTACTTAGTGTCAACCATTTCTAAATGTTATAGTATAGATTGCAATAAACTAACTGTCCATTGCCTTGAATTCTTAAACACTCGTCATTTGTGAGAGCTGAAATCTTGAAGTACCACAATATGGAACTTTGGGATATCAGTGCAAAATCCCATGTAAAGACTGGGGTAGGGCAGGCAAGTTCAAGCTCAGTGCCTCAGCAATAAGAAGAGGACTCAACCAACAAAGAGTCTAAAGAGAAGGAGGAAGAAGAAGAACCTGGTTAGAAGAACGTGCTCATTGCAATCTCCGACAACACCAAAACACTCACAGACACACTTGCTGAAAACTATAGGATGATGAAGGAGATGGCCCACACAATGACTCCAGAGTCGAGATATACATCAAATTCATAGATACTTAGAGGTTCAAGGCGTTCAATTTCCACAACCAACACCATACCCACCTTAATTACCATGATGGTCATGTTCTAACCCTTTCTCTTTTTAATTTTGTATTTATGTTTTGTTTATATTTCCATGATTATTTTATGTCATGTTATTTCCCACCATATGTGTTTGTATATATCCTTCTCACATTAAGGACAATGTGATTTTCAAGTGTGGGAAAGATTGTGTGTTTTTAGTATGAGTGTGAATTTTGCATTATGTATGCTAGCTTGTTTAGGTCTGCATGTCTAAATTATGTGAATATGGCAATGGCTAGGATTCAATGGGGTTAATTTAGCTGTGAACATAGTCTTTTAGGGTGCTACGACATATTAGCTCATGAAATTAGTAACCTAAGTTACTTAGGCCTAAATATATCGGTTAATTAGGATACAATGGTAGTCTATTCACCCTAGGAAGTTTCCATATTCATTTATAATTTTAGGCTAATAAACTAAATGGCATTACGAGTATAGTTTCAAGAGAATGATTAGAAAAAGCAATAAGGCTGGCAAAATAATGTGTTAAAATTATAAATAAATAAATCAAAAGTGTATAAATTTCAATGAAATAACTATTCCCCTAGCCTTCGAGTTATGAATAGAGTTAGTAGCTAGTGAGAATGTGAAGTAGCTAAGTAATCAGATCGACATACATCATAAATGGGTGTCTTTGCATCAAAAAGCTATAATGACATTCCAACCAAGCTGTTTACTAATAACATGACCTAGTTAAGTAATTGGATCGACATTCATCACAAATGTTTGCATTTGAGTAAAAAGACTATATTCATGTCCTTAAAAATCAATAAAAAGAATGTTTTCAAATAAAGACCTACAAAACTTGTAGCTTGATTTTTCATGAAAATCTACTTAGGATCAACTACACTTTTGATTTGACCAAATAATTATCAATGTATGTGTGTAAGTGATAGGGGTAAATAGACTTAACAATAAAATTTTGATCAGTTTGTATATTTAGTCCAAGGTACTTAGACTCAGATTTCATAAGTTAATAAGTTAAAACCAACTTAAGGGATTGTTTTTAAAGTTAAATTTGATTTGTTAGGTCTAATAGCATTGCCCCTGAAGTGAATCACACGTTACTACAACACTTAGCTGTATTCTTGCTTTCTAATCAGCCGTCCATTTGTTCTGAGGAATCAAATTTCCTTCATCGTCTATGGGTGTATAAGGTCCGTTCTCTATTACATCCCAAAGGTCGACATGAGTAGATTCGATGAATAGCCGCATCCTATCTTTCCAATAGTGATAGTCTTCTCCATTGAATGCTGGAGGTCT
>JAOSBO010086209.1:0-27178 GCA_027563915.1 Erythroxylum rotundifolium | reverse complement strand
TTAATTAGTTAATTACAATATTTTAATTATTTAATAATTATATTTTAATTAATGAATAGTTATCTTTTAATTAACGACGGAGATAGCATAAATTGATTTGCGAGCATCACAATAAGTCCTCTGTTTCACTACAGGTGTCGCGACAACCTTTACCAAGTCAGAATGATTGTCAACCACCAGATCCACTAGTTTGTAATATTCACCTTAGCCCACAAACACAAATCTAGACTAAAATCGATTAGAACTTTACTTGCCTTTGCATGTTATAGAAACTTCAAATTATTCCAAATGGACATCAAAAGTACCTTCTTAAATGGATATATTAACAAAGAAGTGTTTGTTAAGCAACCTCTAGGTTTTTAAAGATGAAAATGACCTTGATGAAGTTGACTAAAGCCTTGTATGATCTAAAATAGGCTTCTTGAGCATGGCATGAGAGGTTAAGTAATTTTCTACTTAAGAATAACTTTGAAAGAGGAAAGGCAGATAAAAACTTATTCATTAATAAAAAAGAGAATGATTTACTTATAGTATAAATATATGCTGATGACATAATTTTTAATGCTACTATATAGCCCTTTTATGAAGAATTATCAGCATTAATACAAGGGGAGTTTGAAAAGAGCATGATGGGAGAACTATCCTTCTTTCTCAGATTACAAATCAAGCAAGCAGAAAAAGTGATCTTTATTAGCCAAGATAAATACACAAATGAACTTATCAAGCAGTACCACTTTGAGAATGCCAAACCGATGTGTACTCCTACGTACACTAGAACTAAACTTGATAAGGATGAAGAAGGCAAGGCTATGGACGAAACAATGTATAGAGGTATGATTGGGTCATTAGTATATCTTACAAGCTCAAGACCAGATATTATACTTAGTGTGTGTTTCTACACAAGCTTTCAATCAAATTTAAAAGAAAGATACCTTTAAGCAGCCAAGAGAATCTTTCAATATCTATAAGTCACAACATAGTTGACTATTGTGATGTAGATTATGCAGGTGATAAAGTCGATCAAAAAGCACAAGTGATTGCTGTCAATTTCTTGGAGGATGTCTAGTTTTTTTTTGTCTTGCAAGAAACAAAATTACACAGAGCTTTCAACAACTGAAGCAAAATATATAGCAATTGCTAGCTATTATGCTCAAATCTTATAGATAAAGCATCAACTCTAGGATTTCTCTCAAAACTTTAATCATATTCCTATATTATGTGATAATACTAGTGTAATAAATCTTTCAAAAGATCCTGTGCATCATTTTAGGACTAAGCATATACAAATCAAGCATTCTTAGAGATCATGTTTTAGAAGGTGCTATTAATCTTTTACATGTTAATACTGAAAATCAAGTAGCTGATATCTTCACTAAGTCACTTTTTAAAGATAGATTTTGCACGTTAAGAAAAGAACTTGGTATGTGCAAACTATATGATATTATTTTTGTATGAATTTTCTGTGTTACTTCTCTCTGCTAACATTAGCAGGATCCTTCTTCTTTAAAAGGCTCCTCTCAGGTTCGAGACCTCTTTTTAGTTTATTAGGCTCCTTCTAGTCATCTTAGGTTCGAGACCTCTTCTTAGTTTATTAGGCTTCTTCTAGTTTAGAAGGCCCCTCTTATTTTAGAAGGCTCCTATTAGTTTATTATAGCATATTATACGTGTCCTAAAAAGGTAATTTCTTTTGTTTTGTTGTTTCAACTTTAAAAACGCGGGTCATTTTTGACAAGCTGGTTTACGGGATTGTCAGAAGATACACAAATGATCACACTTCCCATATTAGCATACGATTGTTCATCTTCACACGAGATCAACGGTCAAGAATTGTTTAATATAGTAGAAACAAACTCCTCTCTTCTACTCATCCTTATTATTCTTCAAAGTGCCACTCTTTACTCTTTGCGTTCTGACTTTTTGTTTTCATCTCAAATCTTCTAAACCTCACTCATCACACTTACAATGACACAAACTAAATAAAAAAAACAAAAGAAAACCTCAACTTCTACTGATAGTCATGGTGAAGCTCATGTTATTGAACCTACCTCCTTTAAACCCTAAGATTGGAAACATCCATTCTATCTATGCCCATTCCTACTCCAAAAAATTACACACTTCCTAAACCCAGTCCTAAAGATTAAAAAAGGACCCAAAGTGCACTATTTTACAGATGACAATGATTTGGATGAAGAACCTGCTTGATTGATTAGATGACCACAGACCAGAGGAAATCTGAGCAAAACAAGCCAAGAAAATTTCCAAACAAAAAGAAGGCATTAATGTTGAAAAGAAAGAAGAAGAAGAATTCAGAAAAGCAAATGGGAAGAAATATAAAAAGGCGAAATGCTTGTGACTAAAGATGTTATTAAGGATCCCATTGGTACAAGTAAGTTGTTTCTAAAGAAGAAAAAAATAGTTGCATAAAAAGGAAAGACATCAATACCACCAAAAAGTATCTATCAATGGAAGCTGAAGTCCGCTATAAGTTGCAGTACAAGAAAAGAAAGATGGTTGCTGGCAGATCTTGCCTTCCATGATGTTTAATGACATAGGTATACGTATCTTTCCTTTTTGATGACATAGGTATACCTATCTTTCCTTAATTTGTTGCCATTGGTTGGAAAATTTTTCTAAAATTAGATAAGACCACATTTGATGAGCTAGTCAGGACATTCTACACATATATAAGAAAAAGAAGAAATTGATGGAAAGCTAGCTATTGTGTCATAGGTACATGATTATGAAATTTTAATTTCTGAAGAAATCTTAGGAGATATACTGGACATAACTCCTATAGGGAGAACTAATTGTCTCTATTGTAAGAGGGATGTCGATGATGTGGAGCTAGTAGAAGTTGTCAAATCCATATTTCTTTATGCTAAGAACACCTCAGTTGGGAGACCCTGAAGCAAGCAATTAGACTTACTACCATGATGCCTTGCATCATTATCAACTGCATCAATTTTTCCCAAGAGTAGCTCAGTTGAAAGGTGGAGCCTGCTGGACACTTATGTAGCATATATTTTACTAAAAGGGAATAAAATGAATCTTCTAGCAATGATCTTAAGGTTTATAGTAGATAAGGGGAATCATAAGAATACCACTAGATGTTTGCCTTATGAAATGCTTCTCACTTAGATTTTCACCCATTATGGAATACCTTTTGCAAATCTAAATTGGTATGCACAGGCTTAGTTCACCCTTCCATTGCTTACCAATTTGGATATAAATTGCAAAATGACGTCTAGGTAGAAAAGAAATCTGAAAGAGTAGCAAAAAGATTAGATCTTACTTCAAACCAACAAGCTAATGATCCTCCTTAAGATGCAAATAGGACAAGTTTTTAGCAACAACTAAGGGAAATTCAAGCCAATCAAGATCAAATGTGTAGTTAAATAGACAATATACAAAATCAGGTTATTGATATGCATATCTTACTTAGAAAGAATTTTAAATCCTCTTAATAACTCTGTTTCTTAATTTTTTATGACTTATGATTTTATTTGATGCATTAATTACTCTTTCCCTCTATTTTTTTTTTATAATAACAAAGGGGAAAAATATTATCCTTTGTAGTTGATGATATATTTTCTCTACATCTGTGATATATTTTCAATATTGCCTTGATGATATATTTGTTACTGTTGATATATTCTACTAAAATGTTTTTAGAAGTCAGGCTCCTTCTAATCATAAATGTGAGTAAAGTTTACATGTATCTTTCGAAACCCTTTATTATTATTTGAATTTTGAAAATATATTAAACCCTTTATTATTATTTGAATTTTAAAAATATATCTATTATTGTTTATCATCATCAAAAAGGAGAAGAATGTTAACTTAAGGTTTATGATTAATGATTTATGATAACTATATAATATTTCAAAATTCAAATTGGATTTATTTCCTTATATAGGCAACGATATAATTCTTAAAAGGAAATAAAATCATGGAATAATTGCTTTCTTTCATGTAGGAACCTTGTTTGTAAACTTATCTCTTTAGAAATGGTTCTATGAAATCTAGAAAGATCTTACTAATTCGAATAATCAGCTGCGGAAGCCTTGACAAAACATTCTTCTTAACGTCTAAATATTGAAGATTTTAGCAGAGATAATATCAAAGATTAAGCAACAGTTAGTTGAAGAAAATGTCTAATTAAGGAAAAACCACTGCATTTACGAGATATACAAACACGAGACTTATGAAATATCTTAAAACATTAATATTCTTAAAACTCATATCAAATCTTAAAAGTCATATCAAACTCTTTGTGATTCAGAAAGTGAAATCACTTTATTAAGAGAGACTACAAAATCTTTCATACAATTTTTGTTGAGAGCTTATAGAGGCTAGCAAAATACTACTACTGTAGAAGGTTAAAGAACCTTTAAAAATATACACTTGTGAGTTTGAAGAGGCTCGTCAAATTAATATTTCATCTTTATAGTGAAACATTCAAGTTGGATACTTGGATATTGGACATAAACTTCATTATAAGCTGAGCTAGTTTAAATCTACTGTGTCATCATCTCTCTCCTCCTTACTTTTAAGTTTTCACATTATAAGTTTGTATTTTTTATAGACTCCTTCAGTTTTACAATATGCTCCTTCAGTTTTTATATTGTAAGAGGTTTTATCAAATAACAAACTCCTTTCTTTTTGATGCTAATAGACCCCTATCAATTAAACTGGCTCCTTTTTTTAGCACTAGAAGGCTCTTATTGATTAAATAGACTCCTATCATTTTGAGCGTTAATAGGATCCTTTTGAAAGTTTATAGAACCTTTCTATTTATTATTATTTTTCTTTAAACAGGATCTTATTGATTTGAAAGTATCTTGAATTTTTAATTACACACAATTCACTCTCCTCTTGCGTGTGTTTGCTTTATCAAAGTCTTTATATTGAATAGCTATAGTTCTTATATAGAATAACTATAGTTATTCTTTCACTACAATGATATGTGCAGTATTGGTTGATGTGTAATACTAGTTAATACTAAAGTGTCCATTGCAGTAAGATAATTACATACCGTAGCATAAATATAAAACATCCTAAGGATGATATGAATGACAACATTAGTGGTTACTTGTTTTTCCTAGACATAAGTGAGATTTGTCTTAGTTTAAAAAATGTAGACTATTTTACTACTACATCTAATTATGTATAGGAATGGCCGTTAAAGTTTTATCTATTGTAACTATCGTGTTTCGAAAAGTATTAGTTAGATTAGTTGTGGAGGTGTTGCGAGTTAATATTAGACAATGGAGGAGACAATGGAAGAGAATGCAGATGAAGTTAACTTCCATATAAGGTTCCTATAATAGAAGTTGATCACTATTTTGGTTTAACATATATGATAAATTGACACTACAAGTAACACCTTTGATCAAAATTCAAGCTTTCTTCTTATTATTGTAATAAGAATTGATGAAAGTTGATTTTTATTACAGTGAGATTGGTAATGCTTGCAATAAAATCAAGTAGGTACATGTTACAACATGGTCACGTTCCACGACTCACCCAACGACCCAAGCTCACCAATCATTGACCTTTTTAATGACATTCAAGAAATCAGAAGAAAAGGATAGTGAGTGCTATAAAGGAATGTATGGAGATGTTGCATTAGTATGTTTTCTCACTTTCCTTTAGTTTATAGGTTTTAATAGTTATGAGATATAATGATCACTTTTGGTAAAGATCAATGTGCATTGGTTAAAAAAAATTAATGCCTAAAAACAATGATTCACAAATATTAGCGAATTTGAATAAAAAATAAAAGGAGAAAGAATATGGTTTAGTTGGAGAGGGGTGTCGGTGGTGTGATGAGTGAAGACAATGATAGTTTATGCCCTAAAGTCAATTGATTGTTGAAGTTTAGTGACTTAATTATTGAAAGACATTATGTATCTTATACACAGTCAAATGTATATGATAAAGTCCATAGAGAGAGTTAGATGAGGAGTGTTAGCTCCCTTTAGGAGAATGTTTTGTCGTTCTCAATTAGTATTGATTTAGGAAATCCTTGACTAAGGTGGAATGATGCTTTGTAAATAATTTACAAATGTCATTAATAGAATCAATTACTAATGGTGAAGAACTAACATGATTGGACTGAAATAGAGTAAACATTAATTCCATGCTCTATGATTGAATTAGATTAAAAAAATGCACAGAAAGGTTAGTCAAAATTACTTTGGCATTTCTAAAAATTTGGATGGTCAAGATGTTTTACTAGACATCAACCTTGATATATGGATATAAATAGTTTAATTAAAGAATTAAAGATAAATTAAAGGATTTTAATTTATCTAATCCTAAATATATTTTAATTTATAATTTATATCCATTGGCAACATATTTGGGAACCTAATGAGTCACACACAAAGAACATGTTGAAGAGTGAAAAGTGTTTTAATCAAGTTGAACTTGATTGTAAATTTTCAGAAACTTTACTATTAAACATAATATATTTAATAAATAAGGATTAATATGAGATATTGAATCTTATTTGGGCATAATTGGTAGAATTAAAAGTTGAAATTAATGTCTTAAACCTATTATAAATAGGCTTAAGCTTTAAGGGAGTTAGCAATCCTTGCCTAACCCTCTTTATAATAGTTAAAGAATTTTCTTAGCAAATTATGTGGATACCGTTAAAGGTTGAACACTTGTGTGGTTACGATAGTTAAAATGAGCTGATTACAAAAATAATTTAAGAGACTTAATAAGAAAATGATCAAACTTCAAAATAAGGTACGAATTATAATTAATTCTTTATTGTAATTTACGTGTTAACTATTTTATAGAATTTTAAATGATTTTGACTTTTAGAAACTCAAATACAAAAAATTTTCATAATTATTTCATTGTGAAGAGACGAAATTTTACTATGATTTCTGAACAGTGGTATCAAAGCTAACTTTTAATTGTATAATTTGATTAAAATGGTTTGATTGTTATTGAATAATTAAAGAATTGATTATACAAAAGTTGCAAACCCTAATCGTAAGATATAGTATATTTAACTAATAATATAAATCATTCATATTAAATCCCTTGTAAACCCTAATTCACTAAAACAATTACATTTGTTTAAGTACGAAAGCTTCATATTGAAAGTTTATAAAACCTAAGGTTACTTCAATTACCAAAACTAGCTTATACTTTAAACCCATAATTTTTCTAGTAGTCTTGATAGAAAATATTCAAATACCCACTTTAATTTTTGATCTACCTTGTTGTCATGGTTCGGTTAAATTATAGAGTGTACGTTATTGTTGGGTTTGTTGAATAAGATGATTGTTGTACATGTGGAGTGGTATGACTGGTTTATTGCATCTAAAGAAGATGTATGTGGAAGTGTTTTTGGTGTAGAGGCATGATAACACCTACTAGTTATGACCTGGGTTGATCAAGTACAAAAATCGTGGCTAGAAGATAACTGCATGAAAAAGAAACACCTTAATGTTAGGCAAGACCAACAGCAAGTAGTGGAGCCATCTTGGGACAAGAAATGTGAGCTATAGATGTAATAAGTGCAAGTAGCATTAAACTGCATCAATAACAACATTACAAGAGATGCCTTGGGACAATAAACAATGAAGAAGTTATTTGCATCATAAAACTAGAGGAGAAGAATGTCATTAGTAGATGCAGGACAACAGTAGGAAGGGTGACTGATGGCAGCTAAATAGTGGTTACTAAGGTTTGTAACATACGGTGGCTAGGGTTTCCTTAATAGAGAAGAGGAGGGATGTTTGGACATAAGTTTAAGATAAGTTGTGTTCGCTAACAAAAACAAACTTATTATAGGATTATAATAGAGTTGTTTGTCAACAAGGATAAGGATATCCTAGGCCTTGAATATGGAGTGTTTAGGTATTAGAATAATGTATTCCAAACCTAAATTTGGGCTTGTTCGGTTCTTGGATTAAGTGTAATCATGTTTAAGAATAGCCTATAATCAAACATAATTTAAAAGGAGTTTAATCTAATTTAATAATTTAATGAGTTGGACATATTATTGTAGATTATGAAGATTAATAACTAGAATAAAAAAGCTTGATATTTTATGCATATAATTTGATTATGGGTGCATAAGTTGCATACTTGATTTATATGTTTAATATATATATATATATAGGATGCATGCTATATATATTGGATGCATGTTAAATTGTATGTTTTATATTTATGATATTTTACATACAATTTTGTGTTTAATAAGAATATTTAAAATTGAATTACTCACTAAGATATTTACACGTTGAGAACGTGAATGTTGCCTTCCATTATTTAAGTATAAAACCATAGTTCTGTTTATTATAAGAATTATTGGGTGATTGATGGCCCCTTTAACCTGAATACATTTTATCTTAAATTAATAGGTCCTACTTAACTAAATTCAAATGATTTGGACAAGTGAATCATGATCATATGAATTTAGAGGCCGAGTTAGCAATAATATATAAGATATGTTTTGGTAAGAGCTGCCATAATTTGAGTTTAGCTAGTTTATTGAGTGACTCAAGGTCAACTAAATTAAAATGGGATCTTGTCCTAGTAGCAAGATTAAAATAATCTTTCTGAATAGTGATGAGAGCTATTATTTCAAATAAAATTGTAGGAGTAGCCAAATATATGATTAAAGTCATGATCTTATTTAGTAGTCTGACATATAGCCTATTGCTTACTTTTCTTACATTTATATCTTAGAAGTGGAATTTACTTTTTAGTATGATTGATACTAAATTAGTGAACCAAATTTCTTAAACATGGGTTAAGTTTGGGAAGAGTTCTCAAAGTTTGATAGAAAATTTATATGTCCATTACATAATTTTACTATTAATCCCTATTGAGGATTTAGTGTTAAAATTTCAAAGATATGTAAAAATCATATGGATAAAAAATATATGACATTTTAAGTGGACTAATATCTTACAAACTTTGATAACAATATGTAAGATAAATATGTCAATGTTATGATAGCAAGATGCAAGAAGTTTTATTCAACTTAGCCAACTAAAAACAAAAATATGGAATAAAATTGAAGGAATTTGCTATAGTATGATAATATTTATCATTAGAAGAAAAGTTGTTGCATGAATTTTCTTACCTATATGTGATATGATAAAGATTATATGTATTTCTAGTTTATGCTTACGAGTATTTGATATTAAATTCATTTCAACATTACTCTAATATTCAAAGCATGAAAAGGAATAGATTGTTAAATTAAGGTGGTTAATCCAAGTTTATACAAATAGTTTGTATACGTTGGATTAAAAGAGACTTACGGTTAACAAAATTGACAAGAATACAAAGTTAGATAGTCGAGACTATCTTTTATGCCATGTTGGTTAAATCAACATATTGAAAATCACAAAGTTAAATACTAAGGTATATATCCTTTTAAATAGGAATCATATGCAAATGTTATGAAATTTATTGAGTTAAAAAATAACCAAATCAATATTTGGTGAAAGAATGATGATCATATTGAATTGTTAAATCTTATACATAAAATGTAATAGATGTGATAATAATTTATAAAAGGATGATACTTGTATTTCATTAGAGGTAGTAATGAGTTTATGTGATATAGTCATATGTATTAAATAAAATATTGATTTAAAATTTTGAATATTTCAAATTGTTTAAATCTAAGTAGAAATTAAGCATTGAGAATGTTGAAGTACTTCAATGAGATTAATATGGTGTGATATGAATTTTTTTAGTTATCTATAGGAAATGATATTCTATAATGAGTACCTCCATAATGAAACTCCATAAGATTATGTATTTATGTAGTGAGGAATATACAATATAAGATATTGTATAATGCAATATTTATTTTTTCTATAGTTATACATTAAGTTACCTTCAACAGTTCCAATTAAATCAATTAACACAATTTCATATAAGATATGGAATAGTAATATTTTGAAAAGTTAAAGTTAATGTTTTTGGGATGTAATGCTTAGTTGAAATATATATCATCTAACAAGTTTAGATCTAAATTAGATAATAAAAGGTTATGTAATATCTAAAAGGTTAGATATAATCTTACAAATCCATTGAGCAAATTATTTGTTTCAATCTATACTTATAGGAGAACGGTTCTTAAGATAAGTAATAAGAGTAAGATCATATTTAAAGAGCTCAAATCTTATGACAATACATTTAATTGGAACAAATGACTTTGTGTTTTTTGAAAATAGATAAAATTTTATTACCCCAAGCAAATCTTGAAAAATTACAATGACAAGAAAATCAAACGTAACTAAAAAAAAATACAAATTTTAGATCTTGGATCCCAACCCATGATCACAACACTTGCTTTATAAATTCTAGAGTATCTTCATCTTTGGCTGACTTTGGACTAAGTATCACAGGCTATAAATAGTTCTTTGATCCTATTAATAGTTGAGTCTCCTAGAATTTGATTGTCCATCTCTATTCCTCTATAAAGATGTTTGTTCCTCTCCCTCCAAATTATGTATATGGTATAAGTGAAAGTAGTTTTGAGGATATTCCCATATTTCTTAAGCATGTTAAGCACTCTTATGGCCTATTGTCTTATGTTTTTCCATTCTGTTTATGAAAAAAAAACATGTATTTTGTTTTGAACTTGAAGCTGAACGGATTGGGATACTTTACACTGGAAAAATAGGTGAGGTATTTTTCAATATCATTTTTGCGCAGCAAGCTCCTAGGGTCAAAGCTTTTAGTACTTCCAAACCATTTGCTTTTGGTTCTCAACCTGTTCCTAATAGCCATCCAACTGATAACTAGAGCTTTATAGGATTGAGTTTTCTTACATATAAACTCATACTAAGGAAATTTAGGTTTGCAAGCTCTAAATATCTTATAGCGTAAGGAGTTATCAAAATCTATAGAGCTATTGATCATCCATATATGCTTATCTTCTTCAACAGTTGGTTACTTATTTGATATACAATTCATTAAGTTGTCAGCATATCTATAATTACAGCTTTTGACCCTATCCTTGATTATGATACTAACTTTAGCTTTTAATAGAATCCTTGTGGTTAATTGTAGCATCTCATTTCTACTGTAGAGAAGACTTAAGTCATTCCAATTATCAAACCAAACCATGTTGACTATCTATTTATTGCCAATTTTTTGCTTTATCCAGGGATAAATTTGGTCTTTCATACTAAGTAATTGCCTGAAGCTCCAGGAATTTTCCCTATTTTCCTCCAACTACCATAAGCTTTTATCCTTCAGATACTACCCATTTATCTACTTTGACCATAGAGTTTCCCTATCCTTAAATAACATCCATATCCTCTTAGTTATAATTACCTTCTGCATAGTTATTAGAGGTACTCTACCCTCTTCCTTAGTGAGACATAACTTTTCCCAGTTTACTTTTTCTCCTTTGGAGTTGCCTATCTTTCCAAACTATAGAAATTGTTTAACACATCTTTTTATCTCCTTAATGATCTTTTTTGGCAGTACCAAGTGAGCACTCCAGTATGTATGTACATTCTTTAGAATTAATGAGATCAGTTGTACGCTGCTAGTAACTAATACCCATATATTTTGCCAAGTATTTATTCTGGATCTATAGCTCTCAAGTAGAGTTTGTTTGTTGTACTAGGAACCCCCAACATTTGAATGGAGGAGATTCAACATCAAGCCCTATCAGTCTGCTAATTTCATCACCATTCTGAATGTTAGAGGAGATATATATATATAGCTTTTAGAGAAATTGGCTTTCAATTCTAACAATCTGGTGAACTATTTTAGGATTATGTTGTGGAACCCATTAGTTCCTTGAAATATTTCATTGTAATGCCCTCAATATTCTCCTAATCTGTACTCCATTAGCCTATCTCATTACATAACTTAGTGATTTTGTTTTTATTCATGCGAGCTAAAATTAAGTTAAGAAAAAATTTGGTATTTGCATCACCCTCTTTAAACTAGTAGCTCTAACCTTCTACTTTAGGATATAGTTATGTAAGCTTAGTATAATATGTCCTTCAGGCATGAGATTTCCTTTAATTTCAACAGGGTATTTATAACAATCTTGTTGAGCTTTCCTGATATTTTCCTTGGCTTATTATAGGTTCACAACTGAATCTAGTTAGGTTTGCTTAGTGAAGTGTTTAATTCCTTGCTTAACTCTCTATAATTTCCTCATAATTTGAAATGATTTAAATTCTTCTACCAAAATTTACTAGTTTCTCCTTACCAATTCTTTAAAATTTTATTTTCTTGTCAGACAGTTGAAGAATTGAATAAAGCTTTGAAAGTTCTATTGTTTATTGTCCTATGAATGACTAAAGCATGTTAGTTCTCCAAAATAAATAAAAGAGCTTGGGAATTGGGCTAGCCATTATTGATTCACCATAACCCTATCTAATTTTCTCCATGTGAGTTACTACCTTTACTACTTGTTGCTCTATGTGTAAAGATACCCTACATACTTTAAATCCACCATGTTAATTCCTTGTATTACTTTACTAAATCTTTATCCACTCCCCTATTCTTAATTTTGTTACCCTCTACCTCCATTGGGGATATTATGCAGTTATTGTCTCTTGCCATAACCCAAGGTGCTCTAATAGATGAGTGTAGTCCTTTAATATCCTATAATAGTTTAGCTCTTTGGAATCCATATTTAGCAACATATATTATAGTGAGATTAAGACCTCCACGAGCATCCTGAAATTTACAATTGAGGTGTATAACCTAATCAGAAGAGAAAATAGTCTGCAATGATGATAGATGTGATTTTCAGCTATAAGCTATGATGATCCTGCCATTGTAATGATATATGGGTGAGGATGTGTTCTCCATTTAGCTCCCAAAAAACCAAGACAAATATGTAGTTACGGTAGCTTTATTCTTTTTTTCTAGTAAGCCTAAAATGATAGGGACTTTTCCCAACACTAAATATTAACAGTTTGTCGTTTTAGAGTGTCATTCCCTCTAATGCTCCAAATTATAACACTTATGATAAGATCAAGTAAGAGCTTGAGAAGCTCCCTATATATTCTTTCCTTTTGATGTATTATATCTTCTTCTACTGGTTGTAGCTATTTCAATCTCCTTAGTTTCTTTCCCTTTGTCTCTATCTATCTCCCCTTTAGTACTAATTTCCTTTTTAACTTGAGTATTTACATTTTCCATGGTAGTCTCCTTATGTGGGGACTTGGGAGCAATTTGTTGTGGTGAACTTTTTTTAGCTATATCTTTATTGTCATCTTGCTCCATCAATATAAAGTTGGTTACTAGCTTGGTGACTGGAATTTCTTCCTCGTAATCCATGAGCTCCTTATAAGATCCTATATCAAATAGTTTCACATTTGGTTTCCGAATTCTATTAAATATCCTAGGCTTGTAGGTGAAAGAAAATTAGATTTACACCTTGGGAAGTTCTCCATTTTCCTCTAGTTTCATCACTGCTATCACTTTAGGTAGCTTACTATCCTTTTTTTTAATCTCCATATAGATTTTTACATATAAAATTATATCTATGCAAGTTGTTTGGTAATCCATTATTAATGACTTACCTACTGAATAGCCCCTCTAATGTCCAAAAATCCAGTGGAACATGAAAATTTATCTATATAGGTATGACAATAATGTTACCCTTATCCAATTCCATCCCTAGTTATCATTTTTTCAAGAAAATATGTTGCCCTACAATATGCTAGGCACCTAGTTCCAAAATTTCACTTAGGCAATTATCATGAGAAAACTTTAAAATGAAGGTGCCTTCCTTAATGAACCTTATGTTTTCCTTATAAAGGCTTTTGCATCTAGAGCAACCTCCTTCAGTTGTCAAGAAACCAACTTCCACCTGAGTTTTTCCAAAACTAGAAAGTAGTTGGAGGTAGTTTGGTAAAATTGCTAGAGAGAAGTCAGAGAAAGTTTTCTAGAGAGAAAGTTGTAGTATGATATTTGTCTAAGGTTATTTGTGCATATGTGCCTTTGTTGATATATTTTATGTATAGTTGAAAGATTATAAGACGTTGAAAGAATAACTTTCATGATGAACTCAAATAATTTATTTTATGGATGATTATGAATTTATCATGTCTACAAAAAGATTAGTGGGAGTATAATTATCTTCTTCAGTGAGGGTATGTAGAGATAAATTACACATAGAGAGAACAGTAATATGTATTATTAATTTTTAAAAAATATAATTATCTAATAACAACTCTTATTAAATATGAAAAGGTAACAACTTAATTAAATGAATTAGATCTATAGAGATAGATTGGAAGTTGTTTACCTATTCTACTCTAAGTACGTAGATAATGTACTAAAGGTGTTTAACATTTGAGATATCTAATACTTATGAAGTACTAAAGATATTCATAATTCTTTAAAGTGATTTAAAAAGGAAAGAGGACAAAAGTAGAGGAGGTTAGAGAGCAATTAATAAACATCATAGTGGAGAGTTTTGACACAAGAACAAAGCAACCTTGAAGTAAAGAAAATAGTTCCATCAATATTCAATCAAGAACTTTAAGATTCAAGATCTATGAGAATGATATCTTTTTATTTTATGTTCTTTTTCGAATAATGTGATTAGTTTAGGATATAGATCTAGATAGGATGAACCCTAGAGTTATTGTTTTAGACTAATTTATTGATTTAATAAAAGACCTTAAATTTATTGTGAATTATTCATGTTTATATTGTGCTAAATGAAATATGCTAACATTTTGATTCAGCTTCAGATTACATCTATAGGGATTGAGAAATTATATGCATGAATAGATTGTGACACAAATAATGAAATTTAGATGAAATCTTAGAGATAAGACCACAAAAATCTCCTAGGATATAGTCAAAGCTTGCATTTGAATTTATAGAACAATTTAATGCATTTTTAAGAGTTATGATTAGAAAGAGATTTCAACCAATTAACTTAAGGATAGGGATTATATACCTTGAGAAAGAATATAATTGTCACTTTGAAATTTCTACCCATTTAATAAATAAGGATTCCCAAGGTATATAATTGTCACTTTGAAATTTCTACTAATTTAATAAATAAGGATTAATCAATAAATCTAGATAAATCTAAGCATGTAATGATTATAAGGTGATTCTCTATTTATATCTTATTTATATATTAGTTGATTCATTATTTTTCATTGCTTTGGTTTGGTTCTTTAGAATGGTTTATTTAAATTTTTTCCTTTAATTTAGTCATTTTTTTAGATTAGGTAATAAAAATATGGTTATTACCAATGATCGCAGTCTTCATGAGATCAAAACTTGTATTCAATTAAGATGTATCATAAAAATAATAGGTGCACTTACATAGTAATCTTTAGCATATTTTTAATAGGATGCACATATATATCACAACTAAAATATCCTATAATATCTAGGTTTTCTATTTTAGAATACCAAAATCCTAATAAGAAGTCCCTCTTAATATAACATTATTATCTTTGCCTAGGATAGGCTCGTAATCTATAACACTTATGATAAATATGATATCAAAATGACTAACAATAAGGTATAAGAAACTTTTGAACATACCTTAATATAGTCCCTCCAATTTTCTTACGTTCATGATGCTCATGGGTGTGCTTAAAGGCTTTACCTTATATATATTGAACTTCAATAAATGTTCGATGTGCTTTGCTTATGAATATTCCTACTTTCATTTGCTTTATTTACAGTATAAGGAAGAAATTCAATTATTCCATCATGCTCATCTCAAACTTGTTTCTTGTAATACTAAAAGAAATTTTAAATAAAATTGTTTTAATAACACCAAAAATAATATCACCATATATATTTTCACAAAAGGCATGAAAAGGCACCCATTTATAAAATAACTTTTTATTCCATTTGATATGATTTAAATTTTACTGAACATGAAAATTGAAGTAAGAAAGTTATGGCTTCCAACTTGGCTATAGGTGCATAGGTGTCATAATAATCCCTTTTTCTTGATTATACCTTTTAGCTACTTATTTGGCATTCTCATTATGTTGTTATATTTTTGTAACTTATTCTTAAAGATGCATTATACAACTGCGTTAAGATGATCTAAAGGTCTTAATGTTAGATTCCATACCTTACTCCTCTAAAACTAGTTCTATTCCTTTTACATTTCAAAAACCTAACTTTCATATATTGAGGTTTAATTTATGATTTTAGGTTTAATATGCAAAATAATGCACTTTTATATATATTTATAAAAGTAGAATGAGTTATTACCCCAAATGACACATCATACATGACATGCTCGTATAGATGGCTATTAATGTAATTCCACACCTTTAAAAGGCTCTTGTCCTTTTCATTTTCACTTAGTTTCATTAGTTAGTCTTCTCTTATTCCTTCTTCGTAGTTGAAGTGTTTTTCTTCTAATGTTTCCTTCTCTTTTGAATTTTCGTTCTTTTATGGAGTACCTACATCAACATTCAAACTAAATCAACATTTTGTGGCGATATAATTGCAAATAGAGAATTGATGCGACAAGTTAGTAGGGATATTTAGTACATTCTCTTACTATTACCTAATTAAGTAATAAAAAGATTTATTATGGTGATTGGTTTCAATTCTAAAACTATACCTATGTAAAAATTCAATAGAAATAAGAAAAGTAAGTAATTAAGAAAAAAGGTTTTATAAACTCAATATTTTACATTTATGATTCAATAAACTCAAAAGGTTTTATAAACTAGGCCAGTAGAATTTCTAAAGTTAATGAATGTCTTTCTCTCTCTTGAGTTATAACCAACTATTATTAAGTTCATTAATCGATATCTTTATTTGATTAACAATCCTACAAATGCATTAAGATTTATGAAATTTCATAAAAGATTTAACCTTATACAACTCTTAATAACAATGTCTTTATCCACGTATATGTAGATTCTCTCAAATTGTCTATATGTAACTTATAATATGATCTAATTACTAGCTTTAGTTGAATCAACTTTAAGAATAAAATAGATGTTTAGAAATAAAATTGTTAGGCCCCGTTTTCAGAGTCTAACTCATGAGTCAAACGAGAGTGCATCACTCTGTACCTCATTAGCCTATATAGGTTCATCTTCATTCTCATAACATCCCAAATTTCCAAATTTGAACACTTGATATACGACAATCCAAATTATGTTTATATCCTTAATCATCACCCAACATATCACTCATTTTTATCCCATATTTTCACATCAAACTAATTACATTTCAATCTTCATTCAGGCATAAATGTATCAGAGAATAGCATTGATAAGTCCATAATTTATATATGTACATGATTTGGGACAATAGGCATAACTTTCACTATGGATGCTGGATTAAGGCTGTTCAAGACGGTTTCGAAAAGGACTTCGAGTTCTACAACTTTTATGAAGACCCCAAAGAGAGATTTTTCCATCTAGAGGGTCAAAATTGCACATTTATAAAACATTCCTAAGAATGCCCCCTTAGGGGACACACGTCCCTTAAAACGAACATGAACTTAACTGGGATACTAAAATTCCAGAGAAGCTTTGCCCAGCAGATGTCAAGTCTGCTCAGTGGACATTTATGCATCAAATTCCAAACTTCTAACTCCTAAAAGTTACCTATGACCTATTTTATGCATATATATCATTTCTAACTCATTTTCCCAATCATTTTCCCTTCATTATCACTTCCATTTCAACTCAATAACATTTACAACTAAATCATAATCTATGTTTGGTCATCAACCCAAAAATGTAACCTTCAAACTTATACACATTCATCACAAATTTCTGCACATATTCAACCCAATTTATTACCTTCATTTTATCTCTAACTTATCACACTATTTCTTCCCATTTTAAGACATTATAGTACTCTTATTCTATTAGATTAAATTAGAAAAGGCTATAAAGTGTCCTACATGCACCCTGTACAACATCACTAACTTGTAACAATCATATCCTTTAAATCCAATCTCTAAAAATTACCTACTTTATATCATTGGAAATCTAAGATGATAAACTACAACTTCAAAGAAGACAACCTTGTCGAAGTTAGCCTAGATTAATACAGTTTTTCCCCTGAAGTTAGAACACAGATTTTACCCCTGTGAATGCTTTAAAATGCAATGCAAAAACTTGGAAAGTCATGAGCAAAACATAAATACATTTCATTAGCATCAAAAGAAAAGAGTTTTAAAAAGCTTTAATGGATATTTCAAGACCTAAATACATCATTGGTCTCATAATCCAAAAATACAAAATATACATGTGAGTGATACTTGACATATGGCTAAAGCCTTGACTTTTCCTATACTAACTTAAATACAAAATATGCAAATTTGGAGTGATGCCTTGACGCTCGATCACTTGATCTCTTGCATGTCACTTAAAGATTGGGATTGGGGGGCAGGGGGTGAGTTAGAAGCTCGTGGGTAACAAGTTTATAACAGAGAAACAAGCAAAACCATTGAAAATATTCATTGCCATAGTCAAATGCATTGAAACCATTGAAACCATAGAACATGTATTTCTCAAAATTTTAAGCTTGTTAACAATTCATAAACAGCATAAGACATGTATTTCTCAAACTTGTCAACAATTCATAAGCAACATAAGTTATGTAATCATCAAAATTGTTAGCAAATCATAAACAACTTAAGCACTCATAATGGTTTAGGTAGTCCATATACATGAGGGAGTTCTTACAAAGCTCCGGTAAACATGAGGGAGTTCTTGCAAAGCTCGAATAAACATAAGGGAGCTTTTGCAAATCTCTAGTAAACATGAGGGAGTCCGTGAAGGAGCTCTATGCCACTAGCGAGTAGGTAGGAGAAGCCTTTAACATGGTCAACATGCATTTGACATAACATGATGGACCACCACAAACCCAAACAAACATGAATTTCATGACTTGTAAACATATCGTACAAAAGGGACATTTCGGAAACATTATTTCCATAAGCATGACATATTTCAAATACAATTTCCATTATAAATCATCATCAAGATTCATGCACCAAAAATTTAGCAAATACTTGAATCATTCAAGAAGCAATAAATGCAACATTTATAAAGCAATATAAATCATTTAAATCTTTTGATTCGAAAAAATACTCACGCTTATTAAAAACTTGCTTAAAATTGCCCCTCCTCTTACTCCTCTTGTCTTACTTAATTTCCTTTAATATTAATCCAATTCAATAGGAATACCAATTGATAACCCAAAAATCATATTCACTAAAATTGATTTTAGAATACTTAAACCCATGTATTTCCTAAGCTTCATGAACCAAAATCCTTCCAAAAGTCCAAAGGATGAAAAATGGGCTTACCGTGAATCTTCACAGAACAAAAAGATGTTTGGCTCAAATGGAATCTCTTCTCTTCCTCTGTTTTCTTTCTTTTCTTGAATACACTCAAAATCACTCTTGAAAACTACGAAAAGATGAAACCTAAGCTTGTTTCTTCCTTTTCTCTCTAATGGTCGAAACCCTCTCTCATTTCTCTTTCTTTTTTGTTTTTTCACTCTCTCCCTTCATTCACGTTTTTGTTCATTAAATGTACAAGACAACATTTTTCCTCTTCCAATTCTACCCTTAATGAGTGTTAAAAGCCATCTTTACCCTTCCTTTAACACTTCATGGCTTTTAATCTTAAGTAACATGTCATAATCTCCCTCAATACATTCCTACTGCTTTAATTTCACTAACAAGTGAAATAAAATCCTACTAACACTGTAATAAATAATTAAACTCCAATAATAATTCTATCATGACCTTATAATTTATTCTAAGGCAAAAATTCAAATTCCATGCTTATTCTATAAAATATCATGCTTAACTCAACAAATAAACAAAAAATTTGGGGGCCCATATTTCTCCCCCTCTTAAAAGAATTTTGTCCTCGAAATTCTTACCTAACTCATTGAAGAGGTGTGGATACTTCTCCTTCATGGCCTCTAAAGGCTCCCATCTGGCCTCTTCCTCAAAATGGTGTTTCCATAGGACTTTAACCATTTAAACTGTCTTGTTCCTGAGGACCTTTTCATCAGTGTCTAGAATCTTCACTAGAGTCTCCTCATAAGTCAGATCATCTATCAATTGAACCTTAGTTATCTGAATGATGTGGAAGGGATCTGATCTATACCTCCTTAATATGGAAACATGAAAGACATCATGGATTTGCGACAATTCTGGTGGCAGCGCCATCTATAGGCTAGTGGTCCAATCCTCTCAACAATCTTATAGGGACCATCGTACCTTGGGCTTAATTTGCCTTTCTTGCCAAACCATGACTCCTTTCTAAGGAGATGTCTTAGGAAAGACTTTCTTACCAACTTTATACTCCATTTCCTTTTGATGTGCATCGGTATAGCTCTTCATTCTATCTTGAGCTATCTCCATTTCCTTTTGGTGTGCATCGGTATAGCTCTTCATTCTATCTTGAGCTGTTTTAAGCCTTTGCTTAACTAGATTGACCTTGTCAACTGTCATCTGGAGTAACTTTGGTCCTATTAATTTCCTTTCTCCTTCTTCATCCCAACATATTGGAGTTCTACATCTTCTTCCATACAGTACTTCATAACGAGCCATTTGAACACTCGAGTGGTACGAATTATTGTAAGCAAATTTGACTAATGGCAACTGCTCATCCCAAGCACCTTTGAAATCTATCACACATGCCCTAAGCATTCCTTTAAGGGTTCGAATGGTCCTCTCAGATTGACCATCTGTTTGGGGATGGAAAGCAGTGCTAAAATTTAACTTGGTCCCTAAAGCTTCTTACATGCTTTCCCAAAATCTGAAACTGAGGATCTTTATCAGAAACTATGGAATATGGAATCCCATATAATCTTACTATCTCATCAATATACTTCTTTGCTAGCACATGCAGAGAATTAGTCTGTTTAATTGCTAAAAATGGACTGACTTCGTCAACTAGTCTACAATAACTCATATGGCATCATGCTTCCTACTGGTCTTAGGCAAACCCATCAGCATATTCATGGTTATCTTTTTCCACTTCCATTCAGGAATAGATAATGACCTTAACTTGCCTGAAGGTTCCTGGTGTTCAGCCTTGACTTACTGACACACTAGACACTTGCTTGCATATTTTGCTACATCCTTCTTCCTACCTTTCCATTAGAAATGCTCTTTTAAATCTCTGTACATCCTGGTGCTACCTGGGTGCATGGTATAAGGCGCATTGTGTGCCTCGTTGGGTATCTCATCCTTTACCTCCTTGACATTCGGAATACAAAGTCTATTGCCTACAACCATAAGTCCATCATCCCTCGCTTCCACTTCAAATTGCTTACCATTCTTAATTTCTTCTCGGAGCTTGTTCAAATCTATATCTTGTTCTTGTAACTCCTTAAATTTCTCTCTGAGTATTGGTCTCACTCTGAAATTTGCAATAATGCATTAGGTTCTTCCTGTTTCAAGTTTATTATAAGCTTAGCCATCTTTTCCAACAATGGTAGATAAATCGTCTTAACATGGGCTATGGAGGACTTCCTACTCAAGGCATTGACCACTACATTTGTCTTGCCTGGGTGGTATTTAATCAACAAGTCATAATCCTTAAGCAATTCTAACCATCTTCTCTATCTCAAATTCAACTCTTTCTGTCTCAATAAGTACTTGAGACCTTTATGATCTGTAAAAATCCTCTTTTGAACTCCATACAAATAATGCCTCCAAATTTTTAAGGCAAAAATTATTGTTGCTAATTCTAAATCAGGGGTCGAGTAATTAAATTTATAAGGCTTTAACTGTCACGAGGCATAAGCTATTTCCTTGTCTCCTTGCATTAACACATAACCCAAACCCTTTCTTGAAGCATCACTATAAATTGTATAGCCCTCATCTCCCATGGGTAAGATCATAATTGGAGCCCTTGTCAATCTGTGCTTAAGCTCCTCAAAGCTCTTCTAACATTCATCACTCTAGATAAACTTCCAATTTTTCCTTAATAACTTGGTCATTGGAGAAGCTATCATGGAGAATCCTTAAACAAACCTCCTATAATATCCTGCTAGACCCAGAAAGCTTCTTATTTCTACCACTATCTCTAGTGCATGCCATTTCACCACTGCTTCAATATTTCTCATAGCGATATGTACCCCATCCTTCGAAATTACGTGTCTAAGGAATACCATCTTATGTATCCAAAATTCACACTTGTTGAATTTTCCATAAAGATCCTTCTCCCTTAGTGTTTACAAGACTATCTTTAGATGTTGCTTATGTTCCTCTTCATTCTTGGAATAAACCAAAATGTCATCTATAAATACTTTGACAAATTGATCCACATATTCCATGAAGACCCTATTCATAAGTTCCATTAATGCAGCTGACTCATTGTTCAATCAAAATGGCATGACTTGGAACTCATATTGCCTATAACGTATCCTAAAGGCTGTCTTATGTACATCAGATTCCCTAATTTTGAGCTAATGATATCCTGACCTGAGATCAATTTTGGAGAAGACCTTTGCTCTTTGCAGCATAGATCATCGATTTGTGGCAAAGGATACTTGTTCTTAATGGTCATCTTATTGAGCCTCTAGTAGTCAGTGCATATGCATCATGCTCCATCTTTCTTTTTATCAAATAGAACCGGCACTCCCTATGATGACAAACTTGGCCTTATATACCCCTTCTCTAATAGTTCTCCCAACTATTCCATAAGCTCCTTTAGCTCAACCAGAGCCATTCTATACGATGGTATGGAAATGGGTTCGGTATATGGAATTAAATCGATGGTAAATTCATCTTCCCTTACTGGTGGCAAACTAAGTAAATCTTCTGGAAACACATCTGAAAATTCTTCTGGAAACACATCTGAAAATTTCCTCATAATTGGAAAATATTTTAACTTTCCTTCGTTAACCTTGGTGCCCACAACTTATGCTAAGAAGGCTTCATACCTTTTTCTCATCATCCTGTCAGCTAGCAAAGCAGAAATAATTCTTGGTGATGGTGTTTTTCTATCTCCCTTAAAAATCACCTTCTCACCCTTACCAAGATCAAATTCTACCTCTTTGAGGCTACGGTCTAACTTTGTATGATATTTCTCTAAGGCATCCATTACAAGTATAACATCTAGGCCCTTTAAATCTAAAGGAATTAAGTCCACTACTAGTCTAGCACCTTCAACAAAGAGTTCACAATCTCTATATGCTTGGCTTATTATCACATTCCTCCCTACAGGAGTACTAACAATCAATGGACGATCCAATGGCACCAAATTAACACCATGTAATGTTATGCTTGCAAAAACAAAAGAATGTGTGGAGTAAGAATCAATCAATAAATATACTTCTGATTAAATAACTGAGCCACACCCATAACAACTTTAGGTGCGACTACAACTTCATCTCTAGTCATGGTAAACACCCTTGCCTGTGCTTGACCACTTGGCCTTCCTAGAGGAATAACCTTATTTGCCACTTCAGAACTTCCTACCTTAGTGGCTGGCCTGGTTCCTACTATTTCAACTCTCTTTGGTGCTTGCATCTGCAACCCTTCTGGCCTTAGTGCTTAGGGACATTCCCTGACCATATGTCCCTTCTCTCCATATTGGAAACATACTCCTAGTAACTTGACGCACACTCCTCTGTGAAACTTCCCACAATGCTCGCATTGGGGGTTTGGATACCTACTCCTTTCCATCCTTCTGTTGCCTCCTACAGTTGAGGCTGGCACTAAAATTGCCTTTACTTGCTTATTCTTAGCTGAGCCACTACTTCCCACTTTGCTCTGCGTGAGGAAAGTCCTCATTCTCTTCTCAGGTATGAGGGTACTCATTCCCTTCTTAGAAGAGTGTTCCCGGTTCTTCCTTTTCCTGTTTACTTCATACATTATGTTCTCTAGTTTCTCAGCTTGGAGTGCAACATCTACCAACAGCTGGTAGTCACAAAAATTGTGGATTAATACTTTCTCCTTAATCTCCAAATGAAGTCCTCCCCTAAACTTATGACACTTATCCTCCTCATTCACAACAATGTTGGCCATATACCTTAAAAGATGGGTGAACTTCAACTCATATTCACTCACACTCATGTCCCTCTGTGTGAGATTTAGGAATTCTCTTGCCTTCTCTTGGACACAGACTTTAGAGAAGTCTTACTTCCTAAAGGCTTCCAAAAAATTCCTACATGACAATACCGACGATATGACCTGACTATGGAGCACTAATTCCCACTAATGAAGGGTGTCCCCTTGTAGCAAGCTCACTGCATAATCCAATTTATCCTCATTGGAGCACTTATTCTAAAACAAAACTCTCTCTGTCCTTCTCAACCATGCTTCAACCTCTTCGGGATTTGTAGTCCCATTAAAGTCTACAGCCCTATACTTGTGGAGCTTATCATACTGTCCGCTCCTCTCCACTAGGGCTTACACTGGAATTTGTGGCACTTGGCCCATAGCATGCGTGAAAGCCTGAGCAAAGGCTTGAAAGGAATATAAATCTATGGGGTTCATTTGAGGTATAGGAGGAGGAGGCGGTGGCACTTCATGTTGCACACTAGGTGCCTCAGAATCATGAGCAGAGTGTGTTCCCGCATCTTGTGGGACATGAGACTCATTTGTACTTCCTTGGTGAGAGCAAGATCGAGTCAAAGCTCCTCGAGTTCTCCTTCGAGGCGACATACTCACTTCTTCAATTCAAAACCATTTAAAATCTTTAGTTCATGTTTCATGTTAGGCATAAACTTTGTATGTGTGCATATAAAACCTTCTTAAACTATGCTTCATGTAAAACAATTTCAAATCATGTGAAACAACACAAAAAAAAATGCATGTTCATTTTGGGTTTTAAAACGACTCATTTCATGCCTAGGATACTCCTAAACCTAGTTGCTCTGAAACCATAAATAGTTATTAGGCCCCATTTTTGGAGTCTAACTCATGAATCAAACATGAGTGTGTCGCTTTATAGGGTTCTTTTAATGGAATCTCATTAATCAACATAAGTTCATATTCATTCTCATAACATCCCAAAATTCCATACTTGAACACAAGATATATGACAATCCATTCTTTGTTTATATCTTAGTCATCACCTTAACATAGTATTCATTTTTATCTCTTATTTTCACATTAAACTAATTACATTTCAAGCTCCATTCAAGCTTAAATGTATCAGAGAAAAGCATTGATAAGTCCACAATTTATACATGTACATTATTTGGGACAATAGGCATAACTTTCACCATGGATATCGGATTGAGGTCATTTAAGCACGGTTTCAAAGAGGACTTTGAGTTCTACAACTTTTGTAAAGACACAAAGAGAGATTTTTCCATCTAGAGGGTCAAAATTGCACAGTTATAAAACTATCATAAGAATGTCTGCTTAGTAGACATACATCCCTTCAAACGGACATGAACTTAGGTGGGACACTAAAATTTCCGAAAAAGTCGGCCCAACAGACATCAAGTCTGCTCAATTGACATTTATAGTTCAAATTCCAGATTTCCATCCCCTACAAGTTACCTATGATCCATCTTATGCATATCTATCACTTCTAACTCCTTTTCCTCATCATTTTCCCTTCATTATCACTTCCATTTCAACTCAGTATCACTTACAACTAAATCATAATCTATGTTTAGTCATCAACCCAAAAACAAAACCTTCAAACTTATACACATTCATCATAAATTTCTGCATATATTCAACCCCGTTCTTTACCTTCATTTCATCTCTAACTTCACACTACTTCTTCCCATTTCAAGACACCATAGTACTCTTATTCTATTAGATCAAATTAGAAAAGGCTATAAAGTGTCCTGCATGCACCCTGTATAGCATCACTAACTTGTAATAATCATATCCTTCAAATCCAATCTCCAAAAATTACCTACTTTATATCAATGGAAAGCTAAGAGGATAAAATATAACTTCTAAGAAGACAACCTTGTCCAAATGAGCCTTGATTAATAGTTTTTCCCCTAAAGTTAGAACACAGATTTTACCCCTACTAATGCTTGAAAATGCAATGCAAAAACTTAGGAAGTCATGAGCAAAACAAAAATATATTTCATTAAAATTAAAGGAAAAGAGTTTCACAAAGCTTTAATGGACATTTCAAGACCCAAATACATCATTGGTCTCATAATCCAAAAATACAAAATATAAATGAGAGTGATACTTGAAATGCAGCTAAAGCCTTGAGTTTTCCCATACTAACTTAAATATAAAATTTGTAGATTTGAAGTGATGCCTTAACGCTTGATCACTCGATCTCTTGCTTGTCACCTGGAGATAGGGATGAAGGGGGTGAGCTAGAAGCTCGTGGGTAACAATTTTATAGCAGAGAAACAAGCAAAACCATTGAAAATATTCATTGACATAGTAAAATGCATTGAAACCATAGAACATGTATTTCTCAAATTCTCAAGCTTGTCAACAATTCATAAACAACAAAAGACATGTATTTCTCAAACTTGTCAACAATTCATAAGCAACATAAGTCATGTATTCATCAAACTTGTCAACAAATCATAAACAACCTAAGCAATCATAATGGTTTGAATAGTCCATATACATGAGGGAGTTCTTGCAAAGCTCCGATAAACATGAGGGAGTTCTTGCGAAGCTCCAACAAACATGAGGGAGTTCTTACGAGTCTTCGGTAAACATGAGGGAGTTCATGAAAGAGCTTTATGCCACTAGCGGGCAGGCAGGAGAAGCCTTTAACATGGTCAACATGTACGTGACATAACATGATAGACCACCACAAACCCACATAAATATGAATTTCATGACTTGTAAACATATTACACAAAAAGGCACATTTTGGAAACATGATTTCCATAAGCATGGCATATTTCAAATCTAATTTACATCATAAATCATCATCAAGATTCATGCACGAAACATATAGCAAATACTTGAATCATTCAAGAAGTAATAAATGCAACATTTATAAAGCAATTCAAATCATTTAAATCTTTTGATTCGAAAAAATACTCATGGCTCATCATCTCAACTGTAAACATGTAACCCACCCGGATTCCTTGCTTAAAAACTTGCTTTAAATTGCCTCTTCTCTTGCTCCTCTTGCCTTACTTGATTTCCTTCAACATTGGCAAAAAATCCAATTCAATAGGAATACCAATTGAGAACCTGAAAAGCATATTCACTAAAATTGATTCTAGAATACTTAAACCCATGTATTTCCTAAGCTTC
>JAOSBO010086208.1:0-49703 GCA_027563915.1 Erythroxylum rotundifolium | reverse complement strand
CATAATACATGCTTAAGGCTTCTCAACTCATTTTCTTTACTCAAACCCATATCTCATTAAGGCACAAATAACATCTACAACACAATTTATATACTAAAACATTCATTTATTTTCATTTCCATATTTCTAATTTTCACTTCAAGGTTCGAGGTCCAACATCCGGAGCGTTTGGCGGGGGCCTCGGGAAGAGTTATCTTTCCTTTTTAACAGCCCACCCACCCTAGAAATGACTCAGTCAGAGGTAGGGTCTAGCGGGTGGAAGAGCACTGCACGTTGTGCTATTCTCGGTGCCCCCCAGTGACCCATGAAAATCTGGAGGACCGAATGCTTCCCACGCATGGTCACACTCATAACTACATCAGGTCTCCAAGGTGAATAGCCTCTGATCGATGGAACAATGTAGCCTAGGGAACTCAAAAAAATGGATCGGTAACCTCGGGAAAAGGATTGGCTCTGAGGGCTGGGCTCGAGGTCCCAGCCCTGAATCCATCAACTGTCGACGGATTGCTCGAGTTGCTACTGCGGCAAGAGCAGGTCGTTGCGTGCCGGCCGGCAGACAGACTGGGAATGGCTCCTTCGAGGGCCTTCCTTGGGCATCAAACAATCGGCTCAGGACTGGTGTAGACAAGGGGAATCTGACTGTTTAATTAAAATAAAGCATTGCAATGGTCCCTGCAGATGCTCATGCAATGTGATTTCTACCCAGTGCTCTGAATGTTAAAGTGAAGAAATTCAACCAAGTGTGAGTAAACGGCGGGAGTAACTATGACTCTCTTAAGGTAGCCAAATGCCTCGTCATATAATTAGTGATGCGCATGAATGGATTAATTCCCACTGTCCCTGTCTACTATCTAGCGAAACCATAGCCAAGGGAATGGGCTTGGTGGAATCAGGAGGGAAAGAAGACCCTGTTGAGCTTGACTAGTCCATCTTTGTGAAATGACTAGAGAGGTGTTGGATAAGTGGGAGCTGGAAATGGTGAAAGTGAAATACCACTACTTTTAACATTATTTTACTTATTCCGTGAATTATAGGCAGGACGTCGCCCATCCTTTTAGACCTAAGGCCGTTTGGCGGGTCGATCCGAGGGGAAGACATTGTCAGGTGGGCAGTTTGGCTGTGGCGGCACATCTGTTAAAAGATAATGCAGGTGTCCTAAGATGAGCTCAACGAGAATAGAAATCTCGTGTTCAGCAAAAGGGTAAAAGCTCGTTTGATTCTGATTTCCAATACGAATACAAATTGTGAAAGCATGGCCTATCGATCCTTTAGACCTTCGAAATTTGAAGCTAGAGGTATCAGAAAAGTTACCACAAGGATAACTGGCTTGTGGCAGCCAAGCATTCATAGCGATGTTGCTTTTTAATCCTTCGATGTCGCTCTTCCTATCATTGTTAAGCCGAATTCACCAAGTGTTGGATTGTTCACCCACCAATAAGGAACGTGAGCTAGGTTTAGACAATCGTGAGATAGGCTAGTTTTACCCTACTGATGATAGCGTCGTAATAGTAATTCAACCTAGTATGAGAGGAACCGTTGATTCGAACAATTGGTCATCGCGCTTGGTTGAAAAGTCAATGGCACAAAGCTACCGTGCGCTGGATTATGACTGAACACCTCTAAGTCAAAATCCAGGCTAGAAACGATGCGTGTGCCTGTCGCCCTATTGCAGACCCTTAGTTGGGGCCTTTAGGCCCTCAAAGGCATGTGTCGCTGGCCAGGCCCCCCTCGCAGACAAGTGGTGGGGGCTGTCATGATCCACTGAGATTCAGCCCTCTGTCGCTTCGATTTGTCCGTCCATTAAACTCTTTGGCCAATCTTGACCACCCTAACACATACAAACACTTAAGTAAGAAAAATAATCTAATCTTTAGCCACAAGGATAAACTCAAAGAGGCGCTGGGATTGGTTAAATGTTTAAAGTCTAAAACACCTAGGAAGTCCTGTGGATGAAAATGAATTGGAAAATGTTTATCGAAAAAACTTGTTGAAAATCAAAGAGCACCAACATTGCACTTATCATCATTCCAATGAACTTAGTCGACCATGGTGGAACAAACCAAAGAGATGGTCGCAAAGAAACTTTAGTCAGTGAAACAGCCCGTTGGTATAACTTCGATGCTAAAATAGTCCGTTTGGAAAATTTTGGTGGGAAAAATAGTCTGTTGAAAGACCTTCGGTGGGAAAAATAGTGGGTTTGAACGGTTGCCAGACACCTTCGGTGGGAAAAACAGCCCGTTGGGCACCTTCGGTGGGCAAAACAACACATTTGAGCACTTTTGGTAGGCAAAATAGCCTAACGGCACATCCACTAGGCACCTTGGGTGAGAAAAACAGCACCTTGTTGAAAAGCAGCCTATTGGAACAGTCGCTAGGCACCTTCGGTGGGAAAAACTGCTTGTTGGGCAACTTTGGTGGAAAAAGTAGCATGCTGGTGCACCTTCGATAGGCAAAACAACCCATTGGTACAACCACGAGGCACCTTCGGTGAGAAAATAGCACCTTGGTGGACCTTCAATAGGAAAAACCACTTGTTGGGCACCTTCGGCGAGAAAAACATCACCTTGGTTCACCTACGGTGGCGAAACAGCCTGTCGGCACAACCATTAGCCACCTTCAGCGAGAAAAATAGCACCTTGGTGAGCCTTCGGTGAAAAAACAGTATGTTAGTGCAACTTTGGTCAGCAAAACAGCCCATCGGTACGGCCGCTAGGCACCTTCGGTGGGAAAAGCAACCCGTTAGGCATCTTTAGTGGAAAAATCAGCACCTTGTTGTTCCTTCGGTGGCCAAAACAGTCCCTTGGCACATTCACTAGGCACTTTTGGTGGGAAAAATAGCCTGTTGGGCACCTTCGGTGGCCAAAACAGTCCCTTGGCTTGGTTGGTAGGCACCTTTGACAGGAAAAATAGCCCGTTAGGCACTTTCAGTGGGAAAATCAGCACTTTGGTGCACCTCCGGTGGCCGAAATAGTCCCTTGGCACGGTCGTTAGGCACCTTCGGTGGCTGAAACAGGCCCCTGGCATGGTCGGTAGGCACTTTCGGTGGGAAAAATAGCCCGTTGCGCACCTTCAATGGGAAAATCAGCACCTTGGTGCACCATCGGTGGTCGAAATAGTTCCTTGACACTATGTGTAGGCACCTTCGGTGGAAAAATAGCCCGTTGGGCACCTTCAGTAGGAAAATCAACATCTTGGTGTACCTTCGGTGGCCGAAACAGTCCCTTGGCACGGTCTGTAGGCACCTTCGGTAGGAAAATTCAGCACCTTGGTGCACCTTCAGTGGCCGAAACAGCCCCTTGGCATGGTCGCTAGGCACCTTTGGTGGGAAAATCAGCACCTTCGATGGGAAAACTAGCCCGTTGGCATGGTCGCTAGGCACCTTCAGTGGGAAAGATAGCCCTTTGGGCATCTTCGGTGGGAAAATCAGCAACTTGGTGTAGCTTCGATGGTCAAAACAGCCCCTTGGCACTGTCGTTAGGCACCTTTGGTGAGAAAAATAGCCCGTTGGGTACCTTAGGTAGGAAAATTAGCACCTTCGTGCACCTTTGGTGGGAAAAATAGGCCGTTGGGCACCTTAAGTGGGAAAATCAGCACCTTCGTGCACCTTTGGTGGCCGAAACTGCCGCTTGGCACAGTCTCTAGGCATCTTTAGTGGGAAAATCAGAACCTTGGTGCACCTTCGGTGGGAAAATCAGCACCTTTGGTGGCCAAAACAGCCCATCAGCACGGTTGCTAGGCACCTATGGTAGGGAAATCAGCACTTTGGTGCACCTTTGGTGGCCAAAACAGTCCTTTGGCTCGATCAGTAGGCACCTTCGGTGGGAAAAATAACCCATCAGGTACCTTTGGTGGGAAAATCAGCATCTTGGTGTATCTTCGATGGCTGAAACAGTCCCTTGGCTCGGTCAGAAGGTAGCATCGGCTGGAAAAATAGCCCGTTGGACATCTTCGGTGGGAAAATCAGCACCTTGGTGCACCTTCGGTGGTTGAAACAGTCCCTTGGCACAGTTGGTAGGCACCTTCAATAGGAATAATATCTTGTTGGGCACCTTTGGTGGGAAAATCAACACCTTGGTGCACCTTCAACAGCCGAAATAGACCTTTGGCAAGGTCGCTAGGCACCTTCGGTGGGAAAAATAGTCCGTTGGGCAACTTCGATGGGAAAATCAGCACCTTGGTGCACCATCGGTGGCTTAAACAACCCCTTGGCATGGTCGGTAGGCACCTTCAGTGGGAAAATCAGCACCTTCGTGCGACTTCGGTGGGCAAAACAGCCCGTTGGCAAGGTCGCTAGGCACATTCGGTAGGAAAGATAGCCCCTTGGGCACCTTCAGTGGGAAAATCAGCACCTTGGTATACCTTCGATGGCTGAAACGGTCCCTTGCACGGTCGCTAGGCACCTTCAGTGGGAAAAATAGCCCGTTGGGCACCTTAGGTGGGAAAATCAGCACGTTGGTTCACCTTCGGTGGCTGAAATAGTCCCTTGGCACGATTGCTAGGCACCTTTGGTGGGAAAAATAGGCCGTTGGGCACCTTCAGTGGGAAAATCAGCACCTTGGTGCACCTTTGGTGGCCAAAACAGCCCCTTGACACGGTAGCTAGGCATCTTTGGTGGGAAAATCAGAACCTTGGTGCACCTTCGGTGGGAAAATCAGCACCTTGGTGCACCTTTGGTGCCCGAAACAGTCTGTTGCAGTGCTAGTGCGATTTTGCGCTGGCCCCCTCAGGTGAAAAACAACATTTTCGACAAAATGAGGCTATTAATGGTTGAGAAACTTCCCCCATTGCCCTGCTGCATTGCAAGTCATCCCCATCCCCTAGCACCATTTGAGGCTAGCATCGGCCGAAATCTCCCCCGTTCGGCCATCTCAAGTACTCTTGGCAAATCTACCCGTGCAAATCCTCCAAAATTACCATGAAACGTCACAAAGTCTCCCTTTGTACTCTCCCACACAATTGCTTCAACTAAAAAGTATCAATTGGTCCCTTGCTCAAGCACCCAATCTTCCCACCAACACCTTCTGCCAACCTAACATGCCACTACCATAATTTTGAGCTCATTTTTTTTTATTTTTTATGATTTTTCAAAATTTGCGCAATTAAAAAATCATATAAAATAATTTACTGATTAGAATGCTCTTAAAATTTAATCGAAGGTGCATTGGATTATTATGAACATGTCTAAAAAAATTTAGGTCAAAATTCCAAGTATTTTTTAATTTAGGTGGGGTACCAGCTGATACATTCCAATGTCACCCTGTGGTAAAGCTCAAAATGCCCTAAATGCTCTTTAAGGGTATCGTAGGTGCCTGCACCTGTGGGCGATCAGATTGGGGCCAGGCGCGGCTACCGTGGCAGTGTGCAGCATACTCAAAAGTGTGAAATTAGCTGAAATAAGCCCCAGTTGGTCATGGATTGTGGGATTTTCATCGAAAACTTGCCGCTATAGCCATGTCTCCCTCGGCTATGATCAACAGGTGTTGGGCGACCAGGCTGGGGCCAGGCACAGCTGCCACGTCCATGTGTAGGCATACTTGAAATTGCGAAATTAGTAGAAATAAGCCCCAGCTGGTCACGGATTATAGGATTTTCATCGAAAACTAGCCGATCACAGTCGTGCCCCCTATGATCGGCGACCATTGAATGACCAGGCTGGGGTTGGGCGCGGTTGCCGTGGCCATGTGCGTGCATACTTGGTAGTGGGAAATTTGCGAAAATAAGCCCCAGCTGGTTAAGGATTGTTGGATTTTCATCGAAAACTGGCCGACTATAGCTGTACCCCCAATGATCGGTGACCGTTGGGCGACCAGGCTAGGGTCAGGTGCGGCTGCCGTGACCATGTGCGGACATACTCGGTAGTGGTAAATTTGCAGAAATAAGTCCTAGCTAGTCACAGATTGTTAGAATTTCATCGAAAACTGGCTGATTACAGCCATGCCTCTTATGATCGGTGATTGTCGGGTGACCAGGTTGGGATCGGGCGCGGCTGCAGCGGTCATGTGCGGGCATACTCGGTAGTGGGAAATTTGCATAAATAAGCCACAACTGGTCACAAATTGTTGGATTTTCATCAAAAACTAGGTTGGGTTCAGGTGCGGCTACCGCGGCCATATGCGGGCATACTTGGTAGTTAGAAATTAGAAAAAATAAGCCCCAGCTGGTGACAGATTATTGGATTTTCATCAAAAACTTGTCGATTATAGCCGTGCCCCCTTCTAGCAGGCTATGACCGGCGACTGTTGGTGCTATTTGCAGCCAACGACCATGTGTGAAGTGTGGACTTGGGCGAGCTTCGTGGGCTCCCAATGCTACGAACGGGCATTATCGATGTGGGTTTTCAAGTCTATTTCGATGCACGAGCTATTCATGGGTGAGTTTGGGCCCACGCAACGCACCGTTGGTCGGGCACCAACGGGCATTTTGGTCGCAGACGAGAATGGCCCCGAATTATGCTTTGGTTGCTTACAGGAAGGTTATATGTTCCAAAATTACTCCGAATTAAAACTTAGTCCTCGTTCTTCACACGAGAAGCACGAATCATGGCTCGGGGCCATGATTGTCGGGGGGCTGACCCCCATTCTTGGGCGTGCTCAAGGGTGTACAGTGTAAGGAATCGACGATGACGGGTCCCCTTGCTGAGCCAGTTTTGACATGCAGGTGCACTTAGGGATCCCCAATCATAGGTGTTGGCCCCTTGTTGACGCGGACATTGTGTTGTATTTGGAAGTGCCAGAGAGTCGACTTGTTGAAGACGATTGGTGAGGTGATTGGTTGCTTAGCTGGCCCAAAGGTAGGGCGGCATTTTGGCAACCTAAGTACGGTGTCGTGCTCAAAGATATTCAGATTGTGGGCTCAGATTGTGGGATTTTTTAGGGTTTAAACCCCATGTTTGGGCATGCCAAGGAATCGTCGAAGAAACATCCTCTTGCTGAGTAGGGCATAGATCATTGCAATTGTTGGTCTTCAACAAGGAATTCCTAGTAAGTGCAAGTCATCAGCTTGTGTTGATTATGTCCCTGCCCTTTGTACACGCCGCTCATTGCTCCTACCGATTGAATGGTCTGATGAAGTATTCAGATCGCGGCGACATAGGTGGTTCGCTGCCGATGACATCGCGAGAAGTCCACTGAACTTTATCATTTAGAGGAAGTAGAAGTTGTAACAAGGTTTCTGTAGGTGAACCTGCGGAAGGATCATTATTGAATCCTGCAAAGTGTAATGACCTGTGAACAAGTTGTCCCTCGGATAGAAGAGGGGCCTTTACATGTGCTGGCAATGGCATTGTTCAACCAACCAACCATGGCGTGGGTAGCGTCAAGGAACATGATAATGAATGGGCCTGCGCTTGTCGCCCCAAGAATGGAAGGTGGACAGGAGGTGGTGCTTGCTTCATTATGAATCAAAACGACTCTCGAAAATAGATATCTCGGCTCTCACATTGATGAAGAATGAAGCAAAAGGGGATACTTGGTGTGAATTGTAGAATCTCGTGAACCATTGAGTCTTTAAATGCAAGTTACACCCGAAGCATTTCCGCCGAGGGCACGTCTAGCTGGGTGTGACGTAGCATCACCCCCCTCTCATCAACCCAATCTTGGGAGACAGAGGAGGGGGTGGAACTTGGTCTCCTGTGAGATTGACTGCTCACGGTTGGCCTAAAAATTAGAGTCTCTGGCAATGATCACCACGACCAACGAATTAGAGTCTCTGGCAATGCCCTTAGTGTTTGAATTGTAGTCTGGAGAAGCGTCCTCAGCGATGGACCGGGCTCAAGTCCCCTGGAAGGGGGCACCTGAGAGGCTGAGAGCCTCGTCATGCCTGGACCCTATTCCACCATGAGGCACTATCTGCGAGTTGGGTTGTTTGGGAATTCAGCCCAAATTGAGCGGTAAATTTTGTCCAAGGCTAAATACGGGTGAGAGACAGATAGAGAACAAGTATTGTGAGGGAAAGATGAAAAGGAATTTGAAAAGAGAGTCAAATAGTATTTGAAATTGTCAGGAGGGAAGCGGATGGGGGCCGACGTTGCACCCCGATCAGATGTGGAACAGTGAGAGCTGGTCTGTTGATCAGTTCGGGCTATGGACCGACGAGGGTTACGGGGGGGTCCTAAGATCGAGCCTCCGATACACCTGTGGAGACGTTGCCCTCATAATTGTGGAACATAGTGCGTGCCCTCAGGTTCTTATGCAGCGCGCTCCCCATTCGGCCTGTAGGCTCCCCATTCGGCCTATCTTGAAACACGGACCAAGGAGTCTGGCATGTGTATGAGTCAATGGGTGGGTAAATCCGTGAGGCGCAAGGAAGCTGACCGGCGGGATCCCCTCATGGGTTGACCTTGATCTTCTTAGACAGGTTCGAGCGAGAGCATGCCTATCGGGACCCGAAAGATGGTGAACTATTCCTAAACGAGGCGAAGCCAGAGGAAACTCTAGTGGAGGCCCGCAGCGATACTGACGTGCAAATCGTTCGTCTGACTTGGGTATAGGGACGAAAGACTAATCGAACCATCTAGTAGCTAGTTCCCTCTAAACTTTCCCTCAGGATAGCTAGAGCTCAGCACAAGTTCTATTGGGTAAAGCTAATGATTAGAGGCATCGAGGGTGACACGCCCTTGGCCTATTCTCAAACTTTAAATAGGTAGGACGGTACGGTTGCTCCATTTAGCTGCACCATAGGATCGTGAGCTCTAAATGGGTCATTATTGGTAAGCAGAATTGGTGATGCAGGATGAATTGGAAATCAAGTTACAGTGCCCAACTGTGCATTAACCTAGATCCCCCAAAGGGTGTTGGTCGATTAAGATAGCAAGACGATGGCCATGGAAGTCGAAATCTGCTAAGGAGTGTGTAACAACTCACCTACCGAATCAACCAGCCCTGAAAATGGATGGTGATGAAGCGCGTGACCCACACCTAGTCATCGGGGTAAGGGCTAGGCCCCGATGAGTAGGAGGGCACGACAGTAGCTGTAAAACCTAGGGCGCAAGCCTGGGCAGAGTGGGTGTCAGTGCAGATCTTGGTGGTAGTAGAAAATATTCGAATGAGAACTTTAAAGGAAGAAGAGGGGAAAGGTTCCATGTGAATGGCACTTACATATGGGTCAGTGGATCCTAAGAGACAGTGGAAGCCCGTTCAATAGTGCGTTTGCGAGCAAGCATCGAAAGGGAATCGGGTTAAAATTCCCAAACCAGGATGCGGCAGCTGACGACAACGTTAGGAAGTTCGGAGACGTAGGCGGGGGCCTTGAGAAAAGTTATCTTTTCTATTTAACAGCCCGCCCACCCTAGAAACGACTCAGTTGAAGATAAGGTCTAGCAGCTGGAAGAGCACCGCATGTCGTGCCGTGTCCATTGTGCCCCCGAAAACCCATGAAAATTCGAAGGATTGAGTGCCTCCCATGCTCGGTCGTACTCATACTGCATCAAGTTTCCAAGGTGAGCAGCCTCTGGTCGATGGAACAATATACGCAAGGGAAGTCGGCAAAATGGATCTGTAACCTCGGGAAAAGGATTGGCTTTGAGGGTTGGACCTGGGGGTCCCAGCCCCGAACCTGTCAGTTATCGACAGACTGCTCAAGCTGTTACCACTGAAGAGCGGGTCACCACCTGCCAGCTAGGGGACAGACTGGGAATGGCTCCTTTTTGGGCCTTCCCCGGGCGTCAAATAGTCGACTCAGAACTGGTGCGGACAAGGGGAATCTGGATGTTTAATTAAAACAAAGGATTGCTATGGTCCCTACGGATGCTCACGCAATGTGATTTCTGCTCAGTGCTCTGAATGTCAAAGTGAAGAAATTCAACCAAGTGTGGGTAAACGGCAGGAGCAGCTATGACTCTTTTAAGGTAGCCAAATGCCTCGTCATATAATTAGTGACGCGTATGAATGGATTAACGAGATTCCCATTATCCCTGTCTACCATCAAGTGAAACCATAGCCAAAAGAATAGGTTCAATAGGAAAATAGACCGTTGGGCATCTTCAGTGGGAAAATCAGCACCTTGATGCACCTTCGATGGCCTAAACAGTCCTTTAGCAAGGTCGGTAGGCACTTTCACGGGAAAAATAGCCCATTGGGCACCTTCTGTGGGAAAATCAGCATCTTGGTGCACCTTCGATGGTTGAAATAGTCCCTTGGCACGTTCGATAGCCACCTTCGGTGGGAAAAATAGTCAGTTGGGCACCTTCGGTTAGAAAATAAGCACCTTGGTGCACCTTTGGTGGCCGAAATAGTCCCATGGCACGGTCGGCAAGCACCTTCGGCAAGAAAAATAGCCCGTTGGGCACCTTAGGTGGGAAAATCAGCACCATGTTGCACTATTGGTGGCCGAAACAGTCCCTTGGCATGGTCACTAGGCACCTTTGGTGGTCAAAATAGTCCCTTGGCACGGTCGCTAGGCACCTTTGGTGCACCTTTAGTGGCCGAAACAGTCCCTTGGCACAGTTGACGGTGCACCTTTCGTGGCTGAAACAATTCCTTGGCATAATTGGTAGGCACCTTCGGAGGGGAAAACAGGCCGTTGGGCACCGTTAGTGGGAAAATCAGGAGCTTAGCGCACCTTCGGTGTCCAAAACAGCCCCTTGGCATGGTCACTAGGCACCTTCAGTTAGGAAAATAGCCCGTTGGGAACCTTCAGTGGGATAAATAGTCGGTTAGGCACCTTCAGTGGGAAAATCAGCACCTTGGTCCACCTTCGGTGGCTGAAACAGTCACTTGAAATGGTCGGTAGGCACCTTCAGGGAAAAAATAGCCCATTCGGTACCTTTGGTGGGAAAATCAGCACCTTTGTGCACCTTCGGTGGCTGAAATAGCCCCTTGGCACAGTCGGTAAGCACCTTTGGCAGGAAAAATAGCCAGTTGGGCACCTTCGGTGCGAAAATCAGCACTATGTTACATCTTTGGTGGTCAAAACAGTCCCTTGAGAAGGTCAGTAGGCACGTTCGGTGGGAAAAATAGTCCATTGGGCATCTCCCGTGGGAAAATCAGCACCTTGTTGCAGCTTGGATGGGCTAAATAGTCCCTTGGCACGATCGATAGCCACCTTCGATGGGAAAAATAGCCAGTTGGGCACCTTCGTTCAAAAAATGGGCACCTTGGTGCAGCTTTGGTGGCCAAAATAGTCCTTTGGCATGGTCGGTAAGCACCTTCGGTAGGAAAAATAGCCCGTTGGGCACCTTTGGTGGGAAAATCAGCACCATGTTTCACCTTTGGTGGCCAAAACAGTCCCTTGGCATGGTCATTAGGCGTCTTCGGTGGTCAAAACAGTCCCTCAGAACAATCGCTAGGCAATTTTGGTGCATCTTCAGTGCTCGAAACAGTCCCTTGGCACAGTCGATGGTGCACCTTCGGTGGCCGAAACAATTCCTTAGCACAATTGGTAGGCACCATCGGTGGGAAAAATAGCCCATTAGGCACGTTTGGTGGGAAAATCAGGACCTTGGTGCACCTTTGATGGCCGAAATAGTCCCTTGGCATGGTTGCTAGGCACCTTCAGTCAAGAAAATAGCCCGTTGGGAGCCTTTAGTGGGAGAAATAGCCCGTTGGGCACCTTCGGTGGGAAAATTAGAACCTTGGTGCACCTTCAGTAGCCGAAACATTCCCTTGTAATGATCAGTAGGCACCTTCAGGGGAAAAATAGCTCGTTCAGCACCTTCAGTGGGAAAATGAGCACCTTGGTGCACCTTCGGCAGCCGAACCAGTCCCTTGACATGATCGGTAGGAACCTTCAGTGGGAAAAATAGCCAGTTGGGCACCATCAGTAGGTAAATCAACACCATGGTGCACCTTCAGTGGCCGAAACAGTCCATTGGCAAGGCCGGTAGGCACCTTCGGCGGGAAAAATAGCCCGTTGGGCACCTTTTGTGCGAAAATCAGCACCTTAGTGCACCTTTGGTGGTCTAAATAGTCCCCTAGCACGATCAGTAGGCACCTTCGACAGAAAAAATAACCTGTTGGGCACCTTCGGTGGGTAAATCAACACAATGGTGCACCTTCGGTGGCCGAAACAGCCCCTTGGCAAGTTCGGTAGGCACCGTCAGTGGGAAAAATAGCCCATTGGGTACCTTCGATGGTAAAACCACCACGTTGGTGCACTTTTAGTGGTCGAAACAGTCCCTTGGAACGGTCGGTAGGCACCTTCGGTAGGAAAAATAACCCTTTGGGCACGTTTGATGTGAAAATCAGAACCTTGGTGCACCTTTGGTGGCCGAAACAGTCCCTTGGCACGATGGGTAGGCACCTTTAAGGGAAAAATAGCCCGTTTGACACCTTCGGTGAGAAAATTAGCACCTTGGTGCATCTTCGATTATCGAAACAACCCCTCAGCTTGGTCGCTAGGCACCTTCGGTAGGAAAATCAGCACCTTGATGGACCTTCTATTGCCAAAATAGTCCCTTGACACGGTTGCTAGGTACATTCGTAGGGAAAATAGCCCGTTGGACACCTTCGATGGGAAAATCAGCACCTTGGTGCACCTTTGATGGTCGAAATAGTCCCTTGCCACAGTCGGTAAGCACCTTTGGTAGGAAAAATAGCACGTTGGGCACCTTTGGTGGGAAAATCAACACCATGTTGCGCCTTTGGTGGTCGAAACAGTCCCTTGGCATGGTCACTAGGCACCTTTTGTGCACCTTTGGTGCTTGAAACAGTCCCTTGATATGGTCACTAGGCATCTTTCATGCACCTTCAGTGGTCGACATAGCCCCTTGGCACTGTTGATAGGCAACTTTGGTGGGGAAAAAAGCACATTGGTCACCTTTGGTAGGAAAATCAACACCATGGTGCACCTTCGGTGATCGAAACAGTCCCTTGGCACGGTCGCTAGGAACCTTTGGTGCACTTTCGGTGGCTGAAACAATTCCTTGGCATAATCAGTAGGAACCTTCAGTGGGAGAAATAGCCAGTTGGGCATGTTCGTTGGGAAAATCAGCACCTTGGTGCACCTTCGGTGATCGAAACAGTCCCTTGTAACGGTCGGTAGGCAACTGCAGGGGAAAAGTAGCCCGTTCGGCAACTTCGGTGGGAAAATCAGCACCTTGGTGAACTTTTGGTGGCCGAAACAATACCTTGGCACGATCAATAGGTCACCTTAAGCGGGAAAAATAGCCTGTTAGGCACCTTCGATGGGTAAATCAGCACCATGGTGCATCTTTGATGGCAGAAACAGTCCTTTGGCACGGTCAGTAAGCACCTTCGACAGGAAAAATAGCCCATTGGGCACCTCCAGTAGGAAAATTAAAGCCTTGGTGCACCTTCAATGGCCCAAACAGTCCCTTGCCAAGGTCAGTAGGCACCTTCGTTGGGAAAAATAGCCCGTTGGGCACGTTCCGTGGGAAAATTAGTACCTTGGTGCAACTTTGGTTGCCGAAATAGTCCCTTAGCACAATCACTAGGCACCTTCAGCGGGAAAATAGCTCATTGGGCACCTTTGGTGGAAAAACCAACACCTTGATTCACCTTCGATGGCCGAAATCGTCCCTTGGCACCTTCGATGGGGAAAATACCCCATTGGGCACCTTCGGTGGGAAAATCAACACCTTGGTGCACCAGCGGTGGCTGAAATAGTCCCTTGGCACCATCGCTAGCACCTTCGGTGGGAAAAATAACCCTTTGGGCACCTTTGATGGGAAAATCAGCCCTTTGGTGCACCTTCGGTGGCTGAAACAGTCCCTTAGCTTAGTAGGTAGGCATCTTCGGTGGGAAAAATGGCTCGTTGGGCACCTTCGACGGGAAAATTAGCACATGGCTGCACCTTTGGTGGCTGAAATAGTCCCTTGGCACGGTCGGTAAGTACCCTCGGCAGGAAAAATAGCCCGTTGGGCACCTTCGGTGGGAAAATTAGCACCATGTTGTACCTTTGGTGGCCTTAATAGTCACTTGGCACGGTCGCTAGGCACCTTTGGTGCACCATCCATGGTCACAACAGTCCCTTGGCATGGTCGTTAGGCAACTTTGGTGCACCTTTGGTGGCCAAAACAGTCCCTTGGCATAGTCGGTTGGTCACCTTCGATGAGAAAATCAACAACTTGTTGTGCATTTGGTGGTTGAAACAGTCTCTTGGCATAGTCGCCAGGTGTCTTCAGCCAGGAAAATAGCCTATTGGGCACCTTCGGTGGAAAAATCAAGACCTTGGTGCACCTTCGGTGGACAAAATAGTCCCTTGGCACGGTCGCTAAGCACCTTCGGTGTGAAAAATAGCCCGTTGGGCACCCTCGGTAGGAAAATAAGCACCTTGGTGCACCTTCGATGGTCGAAACAGTCCTTTAGATCAGTTGGTAGGCACCTTCGGTGGGAAAATCAGCACCTTTAGTGTAACTTACGTGGCCGAAACAGTCCCTTGGCATAGTCACTAGGCACCTTCGGTGGGAAAATCGACACCTTGGTGTACCTTAGGTGGCACAGTCAATAGGCACCTTAGGTGGGGAAAATAGCTTGTTGGGCACCTTCGGTGGGAAAATCAGCACCTTGGTGCATCTTCGATGGCCGAAATAGTCCCTTGGCACGGTTGATAGGCACCTTCGGTGGGAAAAATAGTCAGTTGGGTACCTTCAGTGGGAAAATTAGCACCTTGGTGCACCTTTAGTGGCAGAAATAGTTCTTTGACATGGTCGGTAGGTACCTTCAATTGGAAAAATAGCTTGTTGGGCACCTTTAGTGGAAAAATCAGCATCGTGTTGCACCTTCGATGCTTGAAATAGTCCCTTGGCTCGGTCTGTAGGCACCTTCGGTGGGAAAAATAGCCCGATCGGCCCCTTTGGTGGGAAAATCAGCACCATAGTGCACCTTGGGTGGCCAAAATAGTCCCTTTGCAAGGTCGGTAGGCACCTTTGGTGGGAAAAATAGCCCGTTGGGCACCTTCAGTGGGAAAATAAGGACCTTGGTGCACCTTTGGTCACTGAAATAGTCCCTTGGCACGATCGGTAGGCACCTTCGATAGGAAAAATAGCTCGATGGGCACTTTCAGTGGCAAAATCAACACCATGTTGCACCTTTGGTGGTTGAAACAATGCCTTGGCACGGTCACTAGACAGCTTCCATCGGGGAAATAGCCCATTGGGCACCCTCAGTGGGAAAATCAACACCTTGGTGCACCTTCGGTGGTTGAAATAGTACCTTGGCACGGTCACTAGGCACCTTCAGTGGGAAAAATAGCCAGGTGGGCACCTTTGATAGAAAAATCAGCACCTTGGTGCTTCTTCGGTGGCCGAAACAGTCCCTTAGCTCGCTCAATACACACCTTCGGTGGGAAAAATAGCCCGTTGGGCACCTTCAGTGGGAAAATTTGCATCTCGTTCCACCTTTGGTGGTCGAAATAGTCCCTTGTCACGGTAGGCACCTCCAATAGAAAAAATAGCTTGTTGGGCACCTTTAGTGGAAAAATTAGCATCATGTTACACCTTTGGTGGTCGAAACAGTCCCTTGGCTCGGTCTGTAGGCACCTTCGGTGGAAAAATAGCCCGTTGGGCCCCTTCGGTGGGAAAATCAACACCATGGTGCACCTTTGATGGCTATAACAGTCCCTTGGCACGATCGCTAGCCACCTTTGGTGGCCCAAATAGAACGGTTGGCACCTTCGATGGGAAAATAAGGACCTTGGTGCACCTTCGATGGCCGAAACAGTCCCTTGGCTCGGTCACTAGGCACCTTCCATCGGGGAAATAGCCCATTGGGCACCCTCAGTGGGAAAATCAACACCTTGGTGCACTTCGGTGGTCAAAATAGTCCCTTGGCACGGTCACTAGGCGCCTTCAATGGGAAAAATAGCCAAGTGGGCACCTTTGATGGGAAAATCAGCACCTTGGGGCACCTTCGGTGGCCGAAACAGTCCCTTAGCTCGCTCAGTAGGCACCTTCAGTGGGAAAATTTGCACCTCGGTTCACTTTTGGTGGCCGAAATAGTCCCTTGGCATAGTAGGCACCTTCGATAAGAAAAATAGCTTATTGGGCACCTTCAGTGGAAAAATTAGCGCCATGTTGCACCTTTGGTGGTCGAAACATTCCTTTGGCTCGGTCTGTAGGCACCTTCAGTGGGAAAAATAGCCAGGTGGGCACCTTTGATAGAAAAATCAGCACCTTGGTGCACCTTCGGTGGCCGAAACAGTCCCTTAGCTCGCTCAGTAGGCACCTTCAGTGGGAAAATTTGCACCTCGGTTCACTTTTGGTGGCCGAAATAGTCCCTTGGCATAGTAGGCACCTTTGATAGGAAAAATAGCCTGTTGGGCATATTTAGTGGAAAAATCAGCACCATGTTGCACCTTCGGTGCTCAAAACAGCCCTTTGGCTCGGTCTGTAGGCACCTTCACTGGGAAAAATAGCCCGTTGGGTCGTTTTGGTGGGAAAATCAGCACCATCGCGCACCTTCGGTGGCAAAAATAGTCCCTTTGCGCGGTCGGTACACCATAGTGCACCTTTGCTGGCAAAAATAGTCCCTTTGCGCGGTCGATAGGCACCTTCGATGGGAAAAATAGCCCTTTGGGCACCTTCAGTGGGAAAATAAGGACCTTGGTGCACCTTGAGTGGCCGAAACAGTCCTTTGGCCAGGTCACTAGGCACCTTCCATCGGGGAAATAGCCCATTGGGCACCCTCAGTGGGAAAATCAACACCTTGGTGCACTTCGATGGTCGAAATAGTCCCTTAGCACTGTCACTAGGCGCCTTTAGTGGGAAAAATGCCCAGGTGGGCACCTTTGATGGAAAAATCAACACCTTCGGTGGCCGAAACAATCCCTTAGCTCGCTCAGTAGGCACCTTCGGTGGGAAAAATAGCCCGTTGGTCACCATCAGTGGGAAAATAAGGAACTTGGTGCATCTTAGGTGGCCGAAACAGTCCCTTGTCACGGTCACTAGGCTCCTTCGATCGAGGAAATAGCCTGTTGGGTACCTTCGGTGGGAAAATCAACACTTTAGCAAACCTTCGGTGGCTAAAACAATCCTTTAGCACGGTTGCTAGCCACCTTCAGTGGGAGAAATAGACCGGTTGACAGCTTTGTTGGGAAAATCAACACCTTGTTGCACCTTTGGTGGCCAAAACAGTCCCTTGGCACGGTCGCCAGGCACCATCGGTGGGAAAATCAATAACTTGGTGAATTTTAGGTGGCCGAAACAGTCCCTTGACGCAATCACTAGGCACCTTCTGTCAGGGAAATAGCCCATTGGGCACGTTCAGTGGGAAAATCAACACCTTGGTGCACCTTCAGTGACCGAAATAGTCCCTCGGCACGATCACTAGGCGCCTTCCGTGGGAAAAACAGCCAGGTGGGCACCTTTGATGAGAAAATCAGCACCTTGGTGCACCTTCGGTGGCCGAAACAGTCCCTTAGCTCGCTCATTAGGCACCTTCGGTGGGAACATTTGCACCTCAGTCCACCTTTGGTGGCCGAAATAGTCCTTTGGCACGGTAGGCATCTTCGATACAAAAAATAGCTTATTGGGCACCTTCAGTGGAAAAATAGCTTGTTGGCTAATTTCTGTTGGAAAATCAGCACCTTGGTACACTTTCCTTGGCCAAAATAGTCCCTTGGCATGGTCGCTAGGCACCTTTGGTGTGAAAATCTGCACCTTAAGGCACCTTCGATGGCTGAAATATTCCCTTGGCAAGGTCAATAGGCACCTTCGGTGGGGAAAATAGCCTGTTGGGCAGCTTTGTTGGGAAAATCAGCATATTGGTGCACCTTCGGTGGCAAAAACAGTCCCTTGGAACGATCCCTCGGCACCTTCTTTGGGAAAATCAGCAACTTGCTTCACCTTAGGTGGCCAAAACAGTCCCTTCCAACGGTCACTAGGTACCTTCGGTCGGGAAAATAGTTTGTTGGGTGCATTCGGTGGGAAAATCAACATCTTGGTGCACCTTTGGTGGCCAAAATAGTCCCTTGGCATAGTCGCTAGGTGCCTTCGGTAGGAAAAATAGCCCGTTAGGCACCATCGATGGGAAAATCAGCATTTTAGTGCACCTTTGGTGGCCGAAACAGTCCCTTGGCACGGTGGGTAGGCACCTTCGGGGGAAAAAATAACCCATTGGGCACCTTCGGTGGGAAAATTAACACCATGTTGCACCTTTGGTAGCCGAAACAGTCCCTTAGCACAATCGCTAGGCACCTTTGGTGTAACTTTGGTGGTCGAAACAATCCCTTGGCACAATTTGTAGGCACCTTCGGTGGGGAAAATAGCCCATTGGGAACCTTTGGTGGGAAAATCAGCACCTTGGTGCACCTTTGGTAGCCAAAACAGCCCCATGGCACGATCCCTAGGCACCTTCAGTCAGGAAAATAGCCCGTTGGAAATCTTTAGTGGGAAAAATAGCCCGTTGGGCACCTTCGGTGGGAAAATCAGCACCTTGGTGCACCTTTGGCGGACGAAACAGTCCCTTGGCATGATCGATAGGCACCTTTGGCAAAAAAAATAGCTTATTGGGCACCTTTAGTGGGAAAATCAGAGCCTTGGTGCGCCTTTGGTGGCCGAAACAGTCCCTTGGCACGGTGGGTAGGCACCTTCGAGGGAAAATAACCCATTGGGCACCTTTGGTGGGAAAATTAACACCATGTTGCACCTTTGGTAGCCGAAACTATCTCTTAGCACGGTCGCTAGGCACCTTTGGTGGTCGAAATAATCCCTTGGCACAATTCGTAGGCACCTTCGGTGGCGAAAATAGCCAATTGGGAACCTTCCGTGGGAAAATCAGCACCTTGGTGCACCTTTGGTGGTCAAAACAGTCCCATGGCACGGTGGCTAGGCACCTTCAGTAAGGAAAATAACCCGTTGGAAATCTTTAGTGGGAAAAATAGCCCATTAGGCACCTTCGGTGGGAAAATCAGCACCTTGGTGCACCTTTGGTGGAAAAAACAGTCCTTTGGCATGATCGGTAGGCACCTTTGGCGAAAGAAATAGCTTGTTGGGCACCTTCAGTAGGAAAATCAGAGCCTTGGTGCACCTTCGGTGAGTGAAACAGTCCCTTGGCAAGTTCGGTAGGCACCTTTGGCGGGAAAAATAGCCCGTTGGGCAACTTTAGTGGGAAAATCAGCACCTTAGCACACCTTTGGTGGGAAAATCAACACCTTTGTGCACCATCAGTGGACAAAATAGTCCGTTGGCACGGTCGCTAGACAACTTCGGTGGGAAAAATAGCCCATTAGGCACCTTCAATGGGAAAATCAGCCGCTCTATGCATCTTCGGTGGCCGAAACAGTCCCTTAGCTCGGTCAGTGGGCATCATCGGTGGGAAAAATAGCTTGTTGGGCACCTTTCGTGGGAAAATTAGCACATCGCTGCACCTTTGGGGGATGAAATAGTCCCTTGGCACGGTCGATAGGTACCTTTGGCATCAAAAATACCCCGTTGGGCACCTTTGGTGGGAAAATCAGCACCATGTTGCACCTTGACATGGTCACTAGGGACCTTTTGTGCACCTTTGGTGGTCGAAGCATTCCCTTGATATGGTCAAAAAAGTCCCTTAGCTCAGTCGGTAGGCACCTTCGGTGGGAAAATCAGCACCTTAGTGTACCTTACGTGGCCAAAATAGTCTGTTGGTAGGGTCACTAGGCACTTTTGATAGGAAAATCGACACCTGGGGCTACCTTAGGTGACCGAAGCAGTCCCTTGGCACGGTCACCACGCACGTTCGGCTGGCAAAATAGCCTATTGGGCACCTTGGGTGGGAAAATCAACACTTGGTGCACCTTGGGTGGCCGAAATAGTCCCTTGGCAAGGTCTCTAGGAACCTTCGGTGGGAAAAATAGCCCATTGGGCACCTTCGATGTGAATATCAGCACCTTGTTGCACCTTAGGTGGCCGAAACAGTCCTTTAGCATAGTCAGTAGGCACCTTCGGTTGGAAAAATAGCTCGTTGGGCACCTTTTGTGGGAAAATTAGCACCTTGTGCACCTTTGGTGGTCGAAATAGTCCCTTGGCATGGTTGGTAGGCACCTTCGACAAGAAAAATAGCTCGTTGGGCACTTTCGATGGAAAAATCAGCACCATGTTGCAACTTTGATGGTCGAAACAATCCTTTGGCTCGGTCTGTAGGCACCTTAGGTGGGAAAAATAGCCCATTGGGCCCCTTCAGTGGGAAAATCAGCACCTTGGTGCACCTTCGGTGGCCAAACGGTAGGTAGGCACCTTTGGTGGGGAAAATAACCTATTGGGCACCTTCGGTGGGAAAGTCAGCACTTTAGCGCACCTTCGGTGGCCAAAACAGTCCCTTGGCATGGTCACTAGGTATCTTCGGTGGAAAAAATAGCCCGGTTGGCTCCTTCGATGGGAAAATCGGAACCTTGGTGCAACTTCTGTGGCCAAAACAGTCCCTTGGCACAGTCGCTAGGCACCTTTGGCAGGCAAATAACCTGTTGGACACCTTCGGTGGGAAAATCAATAACTTAGCTCACCTTTTGTGGCTGAAATAGTCCCTTGGCATGATTGCTAGCCACCTTCGGTGGGAACAATAGCCCGATTGGCTCCTTCATTGGGAAAATCAGCACCTTAGTACGCCTTTGGTGGCCAAAACAGTCCCTTGGCACAGTCGCTAGGCACATTTAGTGGAAAAAATAGCTCCGTGGGCATCTTTAATGGGAAAATCAGCACCTTGTTGCACCTTCGGTGGCTGAAACAATCCCTTAGCCTGGTTGGTAGGCACCTTCGGTGGGAAAAATAGCCCGCACCTTTGGTGGGAAAATTAGCACCTTGGTGCATCTTTGCTGGCCAAAATAGTCCCTTGGCACGGTAGGTAGGGAACTTTGGTCCGGAAAATAGCCCATTGGACACCTTTGGCAGGAAAATCAGCACCTTGGTGCACCTTCGGTGGCCGAAACAGTCCCTTGACATGGTTGCTAGGCACCTTCATATAGGAAAATAGCCCATTGGGCACCTTCGGTGGGAAAATCAGCACCTTGGTGCACCTTCGGTTGCCGAAACTAACCCTTGGCACAGTCACTAGGCTCCTTGGGTGGGAAAAATAGCTAGTTGGGCACCTTCGGTGGGAAAATCCGCACCTTGGTGCACCTTCGATGGTCGAAACAATCCCTTAGCTAATTTGGTTGGCACCTTCGGTGGGAGAGCAACTTGGTGTACTTTATGTGGCCAAAACAGTCCCTTGGTATGGTCACTAAGAACCTTCAGTGGGAAAATCAACACCTTGGGATACCTTAAGAGGCTGAAACTCTCCTTTGGGATGGTCACTAGGAACCTTTGGTTGGCTAAATAGCCCGGTTGCCACTTTCTGTTGAAAAATCAACACCTTGGTTCACCTTCGGTGGCCGAAACAGTCCCTTAGCTCAGTCAGTAGGCAGCTTCGGTAGGAAAAATAGCCCGATGGGCATCTTCGGTAGGAAAATTAGCACCTTATTGCACCTTTAGTGGCGCAAATAGTCCCTTGGCATGGTCGGTAGGCATCTTTGGTAGAAAAATAGCCCATTGGGCACCTTTGGTGGGAAAATCAGCACAATGTTGCCCCTTTGATGGCCGAAACAGTCCCCTGGCACAGTGGCCAGGCACCTTTGGTAAGCCTTTGAGGGCTGAAACAGTCCCTTGGCACAGTCGATAGGAAACTTTGGTGGGGAAAATAGGCCATTGGGTACCTTCGGTGGGAAAATCAGCACATTGGTGCACCTTTGATGGCCGAAACAATCCTTTGGCACAGTCGCTAGGCACTTTCGGTGCACCTTCAGTGGCCAAAAGATTCCCTTGGCAGAGTTAGTAGGCAATTTCAGTGGGGAAAACAGCCCATTGGGCACATTCGGTAGGAAAATCAGCACCTTGGTGCAACATTGATGGCCAAAATAGTCCCTTGGCACGATCACTAAGCACCTCCAGTCAGGAAAATAGCCCCTTGAGCACCTTCAGTGGGAAAATCAACACCTTGGTGCAGCTTCAGTGGGTGAAACAGTCCCTTAGCACGGTCACCAGACACCTTTGGTGGGAAAAACAACCCCTTAGCACGGTCGGTGCATACCTTCATTGGAAAACATAGGCCATTCGGCACCTTCTGTAGGAAAATTAGCACCTTGGTGCACCTTCGATGGCCAGAACAATCCTTGGCATAGTAGGTAAGCACCGTCAGTAGGAAAAATAGCCTGTTGGGCACCATCGGTCAGAAAATCACCACGTTGGTACACTTTCGATAGTCGAAACAGTCCCTTGGCACGATCGGTAGGCACCTTCGATGGGAAAATCAGCAACTTGGTGCACCTTAGGTGACCGAAACACTCCCTTGGCACGGTCACTAGGCACCTTCTATCGGGAAAATAGCCTGTTGGACACCTTCGGTGGGAAAGCCAGCACCTTGGTGCACCTTTGGTAGTCGAAACAGTCCCTTATAATGGTCGGTAGGCACCTTCAGGGGAATAATAGCTCGTTCGGCATCTTCCTTAGGAAAATCAACACCTTGGTGCACCTTCGGTGGCCGAAACAGCCCCTTGGCATGATCGGTAGGCACCTTCAACAGGAAAAATAGCTCGTTGGGCACCTTCGGAAGGTAAATCAGCACCGTGGTGCAACTTTGATGGCCAAAACAGTTCGTTGGCAAGGTCGGTAGGCACCTTCGGTAGGAGAAATAGCCCGTTGGGCACCTTTCGTGGGAAAATTAGTACCTTGGTGCACCTACGATGGCTGAAACAGTCCCTTAACACAGTTGCTAGGCACCTTTGGCAGGAAAATAGCCTGTTGGGCACCTTCTGTGGGAAAACCATTTCCTTGATTCACCTTCGGTGCCCGAAATAGTCCCTTGGCAAGGTTGATAGGCACCTTCGGTCGGTAAATCAGCACCATGGTGCACCTTCAGTGGGAGAAATAGCCCGTTGGGCACCTTTGACTGCAAAATCACCATGTTTGTGCACTTTTAGTGGTCGAAACAATCCCTTGGCATGGTCGCTAGGCATCTTCGGTTGGAAAAATAGCCCATTGGGCACCTTCAGTCAAAAAATCAGAACCTTGGTGCACCTTCAGCGGCTGAAACAGTCCCCTGGCAAGGGTGGCACCTTCAGCGGGAAAAATAGGCCATTTGGCACCTTCCTTGGGAAAATCAGCACCTTGCTTCACCTTCGGTGGCTGAAACTGACCCTGGCCACGATGGGTAGGCACCTTCAAGGGAAAAATAGCCCGTTGGGCACCTTCAATGGGAAAACCAGCTCCCTGATTCACCTTAAGTGGCCGAAACAGTCCCTTGGCAAGGTTGGTAGGCAATTTCAATGGGTAAATCAGCACCATAGTGCATCTTCGGTGGCTGAAACAATCCCTTGGCAAGGTCGATAGGCACCTTCAGTGGGAGAAATAGCCCGTTGGGCACCTTCGGTGGCAAAATCACCACGTTGGTTCACTTTCAGTGGTCAAAACAGTCCCTTAGCATGGTCGCTAGGCACCTTCGGCTGGTCCTTTGGTGCACCTTCGGTGGTCGAAATAGTCCCTTGGCATTGTCGCTAGGCACCTTTCGCGCACCTTTAGGGACCGAAACAACCCCTTAGCATAGTCGATAGGCAACTTCGATGGGGAAAATATCCCATTGGTCACCTTCGGCGAGAAAATCAACACCTTGGTGCACCTTCGGTGGTTGAAACAGTCCCTTGGCACAGTCGGTAGGAACCTTTGGTGCACCTTCAATGCCTGAAAAAATTCCTTAGCACAAATGCTAGGAACCATTGGCGGGGAAAACAGCTCATTGGGCACCTTTGCTGCAAAAATTAGCACCTTGGTGCACCTTCGAGGGCTGAAACAGTCCCTTGAGACAGTCGCTAGGCACCTTCGGTCAGGAAAATAGCTCGTTGGGAACCTTCAGTGGGAGAAATAGCCCATTAGTCATCTTCAGTGGGAAAATCAACACCTTTGTACAACTTCGGTGGTGGAAACAGTCCCTTGCCATGGTCGCTAGGAACCTTTGGTGCACCTTCAGTGCCCGAAAAAATTCCTTGGCACAATTGGTGGGAACCTTCGGTGGGGATAATAGCCCATTGGTAACCTTCGATGGGAAAATCAACACCTTGGTGTGCCTTCGGTAGTCGAAACAGTCCCTTGGCACATTCGCTAGGAATCTTTGGTGCATTTTTGGTGGCCGAAACAATTCCTTGCCACAATCGATAGGAACCTTCACCAGGAAAATAGCCTGTTGGGCATCTTCAGTAGGTAAATCAGCACCATGGTACACCTTCGGTGGCCGAAACAGTCCCTTAGCAAGGTCGATAGGCACCTTCGTTGGGAAAAATAACCCTTTGGGCACCTCCCGTGCGAAAATCAGTACCTTGGTGCAGCTTCGTGGCCAAAATAGCACCTTGGCACTTTCGCTAAGCACCTTCAGAGGGAAAATAGTCCGTTGGGCACCTTCCGTGTGAAAATTGACACCTTGGTGCACCTTCGATGGCTGAAACAGTCCCCTTGCACGGTCGGTAGGCACCTTCGGCTGGAAAAATAGCCCGTTGGGCACCTTCGGTGGGTAAATCAGCACCATGGTGCACCTTCGGTGGCCAAAAAAGTCCCTTGGCAAGGTCGGTAGGAAAAATAGCACGTTGGGCACCTTCAGTGGCAAAATCACCACGTTGGTGCACATTCAGTGGTCGAAACAATCCCTTGGCTCAATCAGTAGGCACCTTCGGCGAGAAAAATAGCCCGTTGGGCACTTTTGGTCCAAAAATCAGAACCTTGGTGCACCTTCGGTGGTCAAAACAGTCCCTTGGCATGGTCGGTAAGCACCTTCGGCGAGAAAAATAGCCCATTGGGCACCTTTGGTGGGAAAATTTGGACCTTGGTGCACCTTCGGTGGCTGAAATAGTCTCTTGGCATAGTCTCTAGGCACCTTCAATCAGGAAAATAGCCCGTTGGGAACCTTTAGTGGGAGAAATAGCCCATTGTGCACCTTCCCTGGGATAATCAGCATCTTGGTGCACCTTCCGTGGTAGAAACAGTCCCTTTTAACGGTCGGTAGGCACCTTTAAGGGAAAAATAGCCCGTTCGGCACCTTCGGTGTGAAAATCAGCACCTTGGTGCACCTTTGGTGACTGAAATAGTCCCTTGGCATGGTCGGTAAGCACCTTCGGCGGGAAAAATAGCCAGTTTGGCACCTTTGGTGGCCGAAACTATCCCTTGGCAAGGTCGGTAGGCACCTTCGGCGAGAAAAATAGCCCTTTAGGCACCTTCCGTGGGAAAATTAGCATCTTTGGGCACCTTCGGTGGTCGAAATAGTCCCTTTGCACGGTCAGTAGCCACCTTTGGTCGGAAAAATAACTCGTTGGGCACCTTCGGTGGGAAAATAAGCACCTTGGTACAGCTTTGGTGGCCGAAATAGTCCCTTGGAACGATCGGTAAACACCTTCGGCCAGAAAAATAGCCCTCTTGGCACCTTTTGTGGGAAAATCAACACCATGTTGCATCTTTGGTGGCCGAAACAGTCCCTTCGCATGGTCACTAGGCACCTTTGGTGGTCAAAACAGTCCCTTGGCATAGTGGGTAGGCACCTTTGGTGCACCTTCAGTGGCTGAAACAGTCCCTTGGCAAAGTCGATGGTGCACCTTCGGTGGCTGAACAATTCATTGGCACAATCGGTAGGCACCTTCGGCAGGGAAAATAGCCCATTGGAAATGTTTGGTGGAAAAATCAGGACCTCGGTGCACATTTGAAGGGCGAAATAGTCCCTTGGCACGATCGCTAGACACCTTGAGTCAGGAAAATAGCCCGTTGGGAACCTTTAGTGGGAGAAATAGCCCGTTGGGCACCTTCGGTAGGAAAATCAGCGTCTTGGTGCACCTTCGGTAGCTGAAACAGTCTCTTGTGTTGGTCAGTAGGCACCTTCAGGTGAAAAATAGACCGTTCAGCACCTTCGGTGGAAAAATCACCTTGGAGCACCTTCGGTGGCCGAAATAGTCCCTTGACATGGTCGGTAGGCACCTTCGGTGGGAAAAATAGCCCATTGGGCACCTTTGGTGGGAAAATCAGCACTTTGGTGCACCTTCGGTTGTCAAAACAGTCCCTTGTAACGATTAGCAGGCACCTTTAGGTGAAAAATAGCCCGTTTGGCACCTTCGTTGGGAAAATCAGCACCTTGGTGCACCTTCGATGGCTGAAACAGTCCCCTGGCACTGTTGGTAGGCACCTTCGGCTAGAAAAATAGCCCGTTGGGCACCTTTGCTAGGTAAATCAGCACCATGATGCACCTTCAGTGGCCAAAACAGTCCCTTGGCACGATCAGTATGCACCTTTGATGGAAAAAATAGCCCGTTGGGCACCTTTGGTGGGAAAATCAGCACCTTGGTGCACCTTTGGTGGCTGAAATTGTCCCTTGGCACAGTCGCTAGGCGCCTTCGCTAGGAAAAATAGCCAGGTGGGCACCTTCGATGGGAAAATCAGCACCTTGGTGCAACTTTGGTGGCTGAAACAGTCCCTTCGCTCGCTCGATAGGCACCTTCATCAGGAGAAATAGCCCGTTGGGCCCGTTCGGTGGCAAAATTTGCACCTTGGTGCAGCTTTGGTGGCCAAAATAGTCCCTTGGCATGGTAGGCACCTTTGGCAGGAAAAATAGTCCTTTGGGCACCTTCGGTGGGAAAATGAGAACCGTGTTGCACCTTTGGTGGCCTAAATAGTCCCTTGGCACACTTTTAGTGCACCTTCAGAGGTCGAAATAGTTCCTTTGCACAGTCAGTAGGTGCCTTCGGTGGGAAAAATAGCCCATTGGGCACCTTCGATGGAAAAATCACCACCTTTGTGCACCTTTAGTGGTCGAAACAACCCCTTAGCTCGATCGGTACGCACCTTCGGTGGGAAAATCAGCACTTTGGTGTACCTTACGTGGCTAAAGCAATGCCTTGACACGGTCACTAGCCACTTTCGGTGGGAAAATTGACACCATGGTGTACCTTAGGTGACCGAAACAGTCCCTTGGCATGGTCACCACGCACCTTCAGTTGGCAAAATAACCCGTTGGGCACCTTCAATGCGAAAATCAACACCTTGGTGCACCTTCGGTGGCCAAAATAATCCTTTGGCACGGTCGCTAGGCACCTTCGGTGGGAAAAATAGCTCGATGGGCGCCTTCGCTGGGAATATCAGTACCTTTGGTGGCCGAATTAGTTCCTTAGCACAGTCAGTAGGCAACTTCGATGGGGAAAATAGCCCGTTGGGCACCTTTTGTGGGGAAATTAGCACCTTGGTGCACATTTGGTGGCCGAAATAGTCCCTCGGCATTGTCGGTAGGCACCTTCGACAGGAAAAATAGCTCATTGGGCACCTTTGAAGGAAAAATCAGCACCATGTTGCACCTTCAATGGTCGAAATAGTCCCTTGGCTCAGTCTGTAGGCACTTTAGCTGGGAAAATAGTCCGTTGGGCCCCTTGATGGGAAAATCAGCATCTTCGTGCACCTTTGGTGACCGAAACAGTCCTTTTGCATAGTCGGTAGGCGCCTTTGGCGGGTAACATAGCCTGTTGGGCACCTTGATGGGAAAATCAGCACCTTAGCGCATCTTCGGTGGCTGAAACAGTCCCTTGGCACGGTTGCTAGGCATCTTCGGTGGGAGAAATAGCCCAGTTGGCACCTTTGATGGGAAAATCAGCACGTTGGTGCACCTTCAGTGGCCAAAATAGTCCTTTGGCATGGTTGCTAGGCACCTTTGGCGGGGAAATAACCTGTTGGACATCTTCGGTGGGAAAATCAACACCTTAGCTCACCTTGGGTGACTGAAACAGTCCCTTGACATGATCGTTATCCACCTTCAGTGCAAACAATAGCCTGGTTGGCACCTTCAATGGGAAAATCAGCACCTTGGTGCACCTTCGGTGGCCAAAACAGTCCCTTGGCACGGTTGCTAGGCACCTTCGGTGGGGAAATCAACAACTTGGTACACCTTAGGTGGCCGAAACAATCCCTTGGCACAGTCGATATACACCTTCAATCGGGGAAATAGCCCGTTGGGCATCTTCAGTGGGAAAATTAACACCTTGATGCATCTTTGGTGGCCGAAATAGCCCTTTGGCACAGTCGCTAGGCGCATTCGTTGGGAAAAATAGCTCGGTCAACACCTTCGATGGGGAAATCATCACCTTGGTGCACCTTTCGTGGTCGAAGTAGTCCCTTGGCACGATCGTTAGGCACCTTTAGTGCACCTTTGGTGGCCGAAAACATTCCTTGGCATAATCGGCAGGCACCATCAGCGGGAAAAATAGCCCATTAGGTACATTTCTTGGGAAAGGCAGCAGCCTTGGTGGTCGAAATAGTCCCTTGGCATGGTGGCTAGGCATCTTCAGGGGAGAAATAACCTGTTTGCCACCTTCCATGTGAAAATCAGCACCTTGGTGCACCTTCGGTGGCTAAAACAGTCCCTTGTAATGGCCGGTAGGCACCTTCGGCGGGAAAAATAGCCTGTTCAACACCTTTAGTGGGAAAATCAGCACCTTAGTACACTTTCAGTGGCCGAAACAGTCCCTTGGGATGGTCAGTAGGCACCTTCGGCGAGAAAAATAGCCCGTTGGGTACCTTTGGTGGAAAAATCGGCATGTCGGTGCACTTTCGGTGGTTGAAATAGTCCCTTGGCATGGTCGGTAGGCTCCTTCAGTGGGGAAAATAGGCCGTTGTGCACCTTCGGTGGGAAAATCAACATCTTGGTGCTCGATCAGTGGTCGAAATAGTCTCTTGGCACCATCGCTAGCACCTTCGGTGGGAAAAATAGCCAGTTGGGCACCCTCGATGGAAAAATCAGCCCCTTGGTGCACCTTTGGTGGCTGAAATAGTCCCTTAGCAAGGTCGGTAGGCACCTTTGGCGGGAAAAAGAGCCCGTCAGGCACCTTCGATGGGAAAATCAACATGTCGGTCCACTTTCGGTGGCTGAAACAGTCCCTTGGCACGGTCGGTAGGCACCTTTGACAAGAAAAATAGCCCCTTGGCAAGGTCGATAGGCACCTTCGTTGGGAAAAATAGCCCGATGGGCACCTTCTGTGGTAATATCAGTACCTTGGTGCACCTTCGGTGGTTGAAATAGTCCCTTGACATGGTCGCTAGGAATCTTCGACAAGAAAATAGCCCGTTGGGCACCTTCGATGGGAAAATCAACACCCTAATGCACCTTAGGTGGCCAAAACAGTCCCTTGATATGGTCGGTAGGCACCTTCAGTGGGCAAAATAGCCCGTTGTGCACGTTCGATGGGAAAATCAACAGCTTGGTGCACAATCGATGGCCAAAATAGTCCCTTGGCACCATCGCTAGGACCTTTGGTTAGAAAAATAGCCCATTGGGCACCTACGATGGGAAAATCTACCTCTTGTTGCACCTTCATTGGCCAAAATAGTCCCTTAGCTTGGTCGGTATGCAACTTCAGTGAGTAAAATAGCCCATTCGGCACCTCCGGTGGGAAAATCAGCACCTAGGTGCACGTTCGTTGGCCGAAACAGTGTCTTGGCATGGTCGCTAGGCATCTTCAGTCAGGAAAATAGCTTGGGTGGGAAAATCAACACCTTGGTGCACCTTCGGTGGGCGAAACAGTCCCTTGACACATTCCCAAAGCAACTTTGTTGTGAAAAATAGCCCGTTGGGAAACCTCAACAGGAAGATGAGCAACTTAGTGCACCTTCGATGGTCGAAACAGTCCCTTAGCTCGGTCGGTAGGCACCATCGATGGGAAAATTAGCACCTTGGTGTGCCTTACATGGTCGAAAAAGTTCCTTGGGACGGTCACTAGGCACCTTCGGTGGGAAAATCGGCACCTTGGTGTTCCTTAGCTGGCACGGTCGATAGGCACCTACGGTGGGGAAAATAGACCGTTGGGCACCTTCGATGGGAAAATCAACACCTTGGTGCACCTCTGGTGGCTGAAATAGTACCTTGGCACGGTCGCTAGGCACCTTCGGTAGGAAAATAGCTCATTGGGCACCTTTGGTGTGAAAATCAACACGTTGATGCCCCTTTGGTGGCCAAAAAAGTCCCTTTGCACGGTCGGTAGGCACCTTCCGTGGGAAAAATAGCCCGTTGGGCACCTTCGGTGGGAAAATTAGCACATCCGTACACCTTTGGTGACCGAAATAGTCCCTTGGCACGGTCGGTAGGCTCCTTCAAAAGGAAAAATTGCCCATTGGGTACCTTCACTAGGAAAATTAGAACCTTGGTGCACCTTCGGTGGACGAAACAGTCCCTTGGCAAGGTCGATAGGCACCTTCGTTGGGAAAAATAGCCCATTGGGCAGCTTCTGTGGAAAAATCAATACCTTGGTGCACGTTCAGTGGCCGAAACAGTCCCTTGGCACGGTCTCTAGGCACCTTCTACAAGAAAATAGCCCGTTGGGCACCTTCAGTGGGAAAATCAGCACCTTGATGCACCTTTGGTGGCCAGAACAGTCCCTGACTACGATTGGCAGGCACCTTCAGTGGGGAAAATAGCCCGTTGTGCACCTTCGGTGGGAAAATCAACAACTCGGTGCACAATCGATGGATGAAATAGTCCTTTGGCACCATCGCTAGCACCTTCATTGGGCACCTTCGATGGCATAATCAGCCCCTTGGTGCACCTTCAGTGGCCAAAATAGTCCCTTAGCTTGATCAATAGGCATCTTCGGTGGGAAAAATAGCTCATTGGGAATCTTTGGTGGCAAAATTAGAACGTCGGTGCACCTTTGGTGGTTGAAATGGTCCCATGGCACGGTCGGTAGGCACCTTCGGCAGGAAAAATAGTCCGTTGGGCACTTTCGGTGGAAAAATGAGCATCATATTGCACCTTTGGTGGCCGAAACAGTCCCTTGGCACGGTCGCTAGGCACATTTGGTGCACCTTCGGTGGTTGAAATAGTCCCTTGGCATAGTCGTTAGGCAACTTTAGTGCACCTTTGGTGGCCATAACAGTCCCTTGGCATAGTTGGTATGCAACTTCGGTGGGGAAATAGTCTGTTGGGCACCTTCGGTGGGAAAATCAGCACTTTGGTGCACATTCGGTGGCTGAAATAGTCCCTTTGCGCGGTCGGTAGGCACCTTCGGTGGGAAAAATAGCTCATTGGGAACTTTCAGTGGGAAAATTGGCACCTTTGTGCAACTTTGATGGCCGAAACAGTCCCTTGGCATGGTCAATAGGCACCTTCGATAGGAAAAATTGCTCGTTGGGCAACTTCGATCACAAAATCAGCACCAGGTTGCACCTTCGGTGGGAAAATCAGAACTATGGTGCACATTCAGTGGCTGAAACAGTCTCTTGGCACGGTCGCTAGGCACCTTCGACAGGAAAATAGCTCGTTGGGAACCTTCAGTGGGAAAATCAGCACGTTGTTGCACCTTTGGTGGCTGAAACAGTCCCTTGGCAAGGATCGGTAGGCACCTTCGTTGGGAAAAATAGCCCATTAGGGACCTTTCGTGGGAAAATCAGTACCTTGGTGCACGTTTGGTGGCTGAAACAGTCCCTTTGCATGGTCGATAGGCACCTTTGATAGGAAAAATAGCCTGTTGGGAACCTTCAGTGGGAAAATTAGAACCTTGGTGCACCTTTGGTCGCTGAAATAGTCCCTTGGCAAGGTCGGTAGGCACCTTCATTGGGAAAAATAGCCCGTTGGGCACCTTTTGTGGGAAAATCAGTACCTTGCTGCACCTTTGGTGGCTGAAACAGTCCCTTGGAACGGTCGCTAGGCACCTTCAGCAGGAAAATAGTCCGTTGGGCACCTTTGGTGGGAAAATCAGCACCTTGATGCACCTTTGGTGCCCGAAACAGTCACTTGGTACGGTCGATAGGCACATTTAGTGGGGAAAATAGCCTATTGTCCACCTTCGTTGGGAAAATCAACACCTTGGTGCACAATCGGTGGCCGAAACAGTCCCTTGGCACTGTCGCTAGCACCTTGGGTGGGAAAAATAGCCCGTTGGGCACCTTCGGTGGCAAAATTAGCACATTGGTACATCTTTGGTGGCTGAAACAGTCCCTTGGCATGGTCGGTAGGCTCCTTCGAATGAAAAAATATCCCAATGGGCACCTTCACTAGGAAAATTAGAACCTTGGTGCACCTTCGGTGGTCGAAACATTGCCTTGGCAAGGTCGATAGGCACATTCGTTGGGAAAAATAGCCCGATGGGCACCTTCTGTGAGAAAATCAATACTTGGTGCGCCTTTAATGAATGAAACAGTTTGGCACGGTCGCTGAGCACCTTCGACAGGAAAATAGCCCGTTGGGCACCTTCAGTGGGAAAATTAGCACCTTGATGCATCTTTGGTCGCTGAAACAGTCCTTTGGTATGGTCGGCAGGCACCTTCAGTGGGGAAAATAGCCCATTGTGCACCTTCGGTGGGAAAATCAACAACTCGGTGCACAATCAGTGAACGAAATAGTCCCTTGGCTTCGTCGCTAGCTCCTTCGTTGGAAAAAATAGCCCGTTGGGCACCTTAGACGGGAAAATCAGCCCCTTAGTGCACCTTTAGTGGCCGAAATAATCCCTTAGCTTAGTCGGTAGGCATGTTTGGTGGGAAAAATAGCTTGTTGGGAGTCTTCGGTGGGAAAAATAGTTCATTGGTAACCTTCGGTGGGAAAATTAGCACATCGGTGCACCTTTGGTGGTCAAAATAGTCCCTTGGCATGATCGGTAGGCACCTTCGGTGGGAAAAATAGTCCGTTGAGCACTTTCGGCGGGAAAAATCAGCACCTTGGTGCAAATTCATTAGCTGAAACAGTCCCTTTGCACGGCATATAGGCACCTTCGGTAGGAAAATTAGACCGTTGGGAATCTTCAGTGGGAAAATTATCACCTTGGTGCACCTTTGGTGGCCGACACAGTCCCTTGGCACTGTCGATAGGCACCTTTGTCGGGAAAAATAGCCCGTTCGGCAGCTTCTGTGGGAAAATCAGTACCTTGCTGCACCTTCGGTGGCTGAAACAGTCCCTTGCTAGCCACCTTCGATACAAAAATAGCCCGTTGGGAACCTTCGGTGGGAAAATCAGCAACTTGATGCACCTTTAGTGCTCGAAACAGTCACTTAGTACAGTCGGTGCACAATCGGTGGCTGAAATAGTCCTTTGGCACCGTCGCTAGCACCTTAGGTGGGAAAAATAGCCTGTTGGGAACCTTTGGTGGCAAAATGAGCACATCAGTACATCCTTGGTGGCTGAAACAGTCCCTTGGCTTGGTCGGTAGGCTCCTTCGAATGGAAAAATAGCCCATTGGGCACCTTCACTAGGAAAACTGGAACCTTGGTGCACCTTTAGTGGCCGAAAAATTGCCTTGGCAAGGTCGATAGGCACCTTCATTGGGAAAAATAGCCCGATAGGCACCTTCCGTGGGAAAATCAATACTTGGTGCACCTTTAATGGTTGAAACAGTTTGGCACAGTCGCTGGGCACCTTCGACAGGAAAATGGCCTGTTAGACACCTTCAGTGAGAAAATCAGCACCTTGATGCATCTTTGGTGGCTGAAACAGTCCCTTGGTATGGTCGGCAGGCACCTTCAGTGGGGAAAATAGCCCGTTGTTCACCTTCGGTGGGAAAATCAACAACTCGATGCATAATCAGTGAACGAAATAGTCCCTTGGCACCGTCGCTAGCTCTGCCATTGGGAAAAATAACCCGTTGGGCACCTTAGATGGGAAAATCAGCCCCCTAGTGCACCTTTAGTGGCCGAAATAATCCCTTAGCTTGGTCGGTAGGCATCTTCGGTGGGAAAAATAGCTCGTTGGGAATCTTCAGTGGGAAAAATAGTTCGTTGGTAACCATTGGTGGGAAAATTAGCACATCGGTGCACCTTTGGTGGTCGAAATAGTCCCTTGGCACGATCAGTAGGCATCTTCGGTAGGAAAAATAGTCCGTTGGGCACTTTTGGTAGGAAAAATTAGAACCTTGGTGCAAATTCAATGGCTGAAATAGTCCCTTTGCACGGCATGTAGGCACCTTCGGTGGGAAAATTAGACCGTTGGGAATCTTCAGTGGGAAAATTATCACCTTGGTGCAACTTTGGTGGCCAAAACAGTCCCTTGGCATGGTCGATAGGCACCTTCATTGGGAAAAATAGCCCGTTGGGCACCTTCGGTGGGAAAATCAACACCTCGGTGCACAATCGGTGGCTAAAATAGTCCTTTGGCACCGTCGCTAGCACCTTGGGTGGGAAAAATAGCCCGTTGGGCACCTTTGGTGACAAAATTAGCGCATTGGTACATCTTTGGCGGCTGAAATAATCCCTTAGCATGGTCAGTAGGCTCCTTCCAAAGGAAAAATAGCCTATTGAACACCTTCGCTGGGAAAATTAGAAGCTTGGTGCACCTTCGGTGGCTGAAACAGTGCCTTGGCAAGGTCGGTAGGCACCTTCGTTGGGAAAAATAGCCTGTTGGGCACCTTCCGCGGGAAAATCAATATCTTGGTGCAGCTTCAATGGCTGAAGAAGTCCCTTGACACGGTTGCTAGGAACCTTCGGTAGGAAAATAGCCAGTTGGGCACATTCAGTGGGAAAATCAGCACCTTGATGCACCTTTGGTGGCTGAAACAGTCCCTTGGTATGGTCGACAGGCAACTTCAGTGGGGAAAATAGCCCGTTGTGCACCTTCAGTGGGAAAATCAACAACTCGGTGCACAATCGATAGATGAAATAGTCCATTGGCACCCTCGCTAGCACCTTCATTGCAAAAAATAGCTCGTTGGGTACCTTCGATGGGAAAATCAGCCCCTTGGTGCACCTTTAGTGGTTGAAATAGTCCTTTAGCTTGGTCAGTAGGCATCTTTGGTGGGAAAAATAGCTCGTTGGGAATCTTCGGTGGGAAAAATAGCTTGTTGGTAACCTTCGGTGGGAAAATTCACACATCGGTGCACCTTTGGTGGTCGAAATAGCCCTTTGGCACGATCGGTAGGCACCTTCGGCAGGAAAAATAGTCCGTTGGGCACTTTTGGTGCACATTGGTGGTCGAAACAGTCCCTTGGCACTGTCGTTAGGTAACTTTGGTGCACCTTCGGTGGCCGAAACACTCCCTTTGCATAGTTGGTATGCAACTTCGGTGGGGAAAATGGCCCGTTGGGCACATTCGGTGGGAAAATCAACACCTTGGTGCAAAATCGGTGGCTGAAATAGTCCCTTTGCACGACCAGTAGGCACCGTCGATGGGAAAAATATCCCTTTGGGAACCTTCACTGGGAAAATTATCACCTTGGTGCACCTTTGGTGGTCGAAACAGTCCCTTGGCACAGTTGATAGGCACCTTCGATAGGAAAAATAGCTCGTTGGACACCTTTAGTGGCAAAATCAGCACCATGTTGCACCTTCGGTGGCCGAAATAGTCCCTTGGCATAGTCGGTATGCAACTTCATTGGGTAAAATAGCCCGTTGGGCACCTTCGGTTGGAAAATCAGCACCTTCGTGCACATTCAGTGGCTGAAACAGTCCCTTGGCACGGTTGCTAGGCACCTTTGGCAGGAAAATAGCCTGTTGGGCACCTTCAGTGGAAAAATCAGCACCTTGATGCACCTTTGATGGGAAAATAGCCCGTTAGGCACCTTCTGTGGGAAAATCAGTACTTTGGTGCACCTTTGGTGGTCGAAAGAGTCCCTTTACATGGTCGGTAGGTGTCTTTGGTGGGAAAAATAGCTCGTTGAGCACCTTCGGTGGGAAAATTAGCACCTTGGCGCACCTTTGGTGGCCGAAACAATCCCTTGGCATGGTCGGTAGGCATCTTTGATTGGAAAAATAGCTCGTTGGGGACCTTCCCAGGGAAAATTAGAACCTTGGTGCACCTTCGGTGGCCAAAGCAGTCCCTTGGCAAGGTCGAAAGGCACCTTCGTTCGAAAAAATAACCCGTTGAGCACCTTCGGTGGGAAAATCAGCACCTTCATGCACCTTTGGGGGCCGAAATAGTCCCTTGGTATGGTCGGTAGGCACCTTCAGTGGGGAAAATAGCCCGTTGTGCACCTTTGGTGGGAAAATCAACAACTCTGTGCACAATCGGTGGCCGAAATAGTCCCTTGGCACCGTCACTAGCACCTTGGGTGGGAGAAATAGCCAGTTGGGCACCTTCGGTGGCAAAATTGGCCCTTTGGTACATCTTTGGTGGCCGAAATAGTCCCTTAGTTCGGTCGGTAGGCATCTTGAGTGGGAAAGATAGCTCATTGGGCACCTTCGGTGGGAAAATTAGCACATCAGTGCACCTTTGGTGGCCGAAATAGTCCCTTGGCACGGTTGGTAGGCACCTTCGGTAGGAAAAATAGTCCGTCGGGTACTTTTGATGGAAAAATCAGCACCCTATTGCACCTTTGGTGGCCGAAATAGTCCCTTGGCACGGTCGCTAGGCACCTTTGGTGGACCTTCAGTGGTCAAAATAGTCCCTAGGCATGATCGATAGGCATCTTTCGTGGGAAAAATAGCTTGTTGCACACCTTCGGTAGGAAAATTAGCACCTTGGTGCACCTTTGATGGCCAAAACAGTACTTTGGCACGGTCGCTAGGCACCTTTGATGGGAAATTTAGCAACTTGGTTCTCCTTAGGATACCGAAACAATCACTTGACACGGTCACTGGGCACCTTCGGTTGGGAAAATAGAACATTGGGCACCTTTGGTGGGAAAATAAACACCTTGATGCACCTTTGGTGGCCAAAACTGTCCCTTGGCACATTCGCTAGGTGCCTTCGGTGGGAAAAATAGCCAGTTGGGCATCTTCGATGGGAAAATCAGCACCTTGGTGCACCTTCGGTGGCTGCAACAATCCCTTGGCACGGTTGGTAGGCACCTTCGGCAAGAAAAATAGCCTATTGGGCACCTTCGGTGGAAAAATTAGCACCATGATGCACTTTTGGTAGCCGAAACAGTCCCTTGGCATAGTCGCTAGGCACCTTTAGTGCACCTATGATAGTCGAAACAATCCCACTGAAGGTACCTAGTGACCTTGCCAAAGGACTGTTTCGGCCAGCGAAGGTGCACCAAAGTGCTGGTTTTCCCATCGAAGGTATGCAACGGGCATTTTCCCCACTGAAGGTTGCTAGCGACCATGCCAAGGAACTGCTTTGGCCACTAAAGGTGCACCAAGGTGCTAATTTTCCCACCGAAGGTGCCCAAAGGGCTATTTTTCCCACTGAAGGCGCTTAGCAACCGTGCCAAGCGACTGTTTCGACCAATGAAGGTGCACAAACATGCTAATTTTCACACCGAAGGTAGGCAACTGGCTATTTTTCCCGCTGAAGGTGCCTAGCGACCATGCCATGGGACTATTTTGCCAACCAAAGGTGCACCAAGGTGCTGATTTTCCTATCGAAGATGCTGAACTGGCAATTTTTCCCGCCGAAGGTGCCTATCGATCGTGCCAAGGGACTATTTCGGCCAACAAAGGTGCACCAAAATGCTGATTTTCACACCGAAGGTGCCCAACGGGCTATTTTTCTATCGAAGGTGCCTACCAACCGTGTCAAGGGATTGTTTGGGCCGCCAAAGTTGCACCAAGTTGCTGATTTTCCCACGAAAGGTGTGCAACAACCTATTTTTCCCACCAAAGGTTCCTACCAATGGAGCCAAGAGAATGTTTCGGGCATTAATGATGCACCAAGGTGCTGATTTTCACACCGAAGGTACCCAACGGGCTATTTTCCTGCCGAGGGTGCCTACCGACCGTGTCAAGGGACTACTTCAGCCAGCAAAGGTGCACCAAAATGCTGATTCACACCGAAGGTGCCCAACGGGCTATTTTTCCATCGAAGGTGCCTATCGATTGTGTCAATGGACTGTTTGGCCTACCAAAGTTACACCAAGTTGTTGATTTTCCCAAGGAAGGTTCGTAACGGCCTATTTTTCCGACCAAAGGTGCCTACCAATGGAGCCAAGAGAATGTTTCAAGCACCGAAGATGCACCAAGGTGCTGATTTTCGCACCGAAGGTGCCCAATGGGCTACTTTTCTATCGAAGGTGCCTATTGATCATGCTAAGGGACTTTTTTAGCAATCAAAGGTAAGCCAAGGTGCTGATTTTCCCACTGATGGTGTCGAATGGGCTATTTTCCCCGCTGAAGGTGCCTACCGATAGTGCAAAGGGACTGTTTTGGCCAGCGAAGGTGCACCAAGGTGCTGATTTTCCTAATAAAGGTGGCCAATGGGCTGTTTTTCCAACCGAAGGTGCCTACCGACCGTACGAAGGGACTGTTTGGGCCACCAAAGTTGCACCAAGGTGCTGATTTTCCCACCGAAGGAGCCCAAAGGACTATTTTTCCGCCAAAGGTGCATACCGACCCGGCCAAGGGACTTCTTCAGCCATAAAAGGTGCACCAACATGCTGATTTTCCCATCGAAGGTGCCCAACGGGCTATTTTTTCCGAAGAAGGTGCCTAACGACCATGCCAAGGGACTATTTCGGCCACCGAAGCTGTGCCAAGGTGCTGATTTTCCCACCGAAGGTTCCAAACAGCCATTTTTCTCACCAAAGGTGCCTACTGACCGTGCCAAGGGACTATTTCGGCCACAAAAGATACACCAAGGTGTTGATTTTCAAACCAAATGGGCCCAACAGGCTAGTTTCCCCACCGAAGGTGCCTACCAACCTATTTTTCCTACCGAAGGTGCCTATCGACCATGCCAAGGGACAATTTTAGGCACTGATGGTGCACCAAAGGTGCCTAGCCACCAGGCCAAGGTACTATATTGGCCACCAAAGGTGCACCAAGGTGCTGATTTTTCCACAGAAGGTGCCTAATGGGCAATTTTTCCAACTGAAGATGCCTACCGACTGTGCCAAGGGACTATTTCAGCCACCGAAGGTGCACCAAGTTCCTGATTTTCCCACGGAAGGTGTCCAATGGGCTATTTTTCCCACCAAAAGTGCCTACCGATGGAGACAAAGGACTGTTTCGGCCACTGAAGGTGCACCAAGGTCCTCATTTTCCCACCGAAGGTGCCTACCAACCGTGCCAAGGGACTGTTTCGGTCACAAAAAGTGTACCAAGGTGCTAATTTTCCCACCGAAGGTGCCCAATGGGCTATTTTTCCCGCAGAAGGTGCCTACCAACCATGCCAAGGGACTATTTCAGCCACAGAAGGTGCACAAAGTTTCTAATTTTCCCACAGAAGTTGCCCAACGGGCTATTTTTCCCACTGAAGGTGCCTATCGACTAAACCAAGGGACTGTTTCAGCCACCGAAGGTGAACCAAGGTGATGATTTTCCCACCGAAGCTACGCAACAAGCTATTCTTCTCCCAGAAGGTGCGTACCGACTGTGCCAAGGGACTGTTTCGGCCACCAAAGGTGCACCAACGGAATATTCTTCCTAAAAAAGGTCCCTACTGCTCATGCCAAGGGACTATTTCGGCCACCAAAGGTGGACCAAGGTGCTGATTTTACCACAGAAGGTGCCCAAAGGGCTATTCTTCCACCAAAGACACCTACCGACCGTGCCAAGCGACTGTTTCGGTCACCGAAGATGCATCAAGGTGCTGATTTTCCCACTGAAGGTGCCCAACGGGCTATTTTTCCTGACGAAGGTGCCTACTGACCATAGGAAGGGACTATTTTGACCATCGAAGGTGTACCAAAGTGTTGATTTTCCCACCGAAGGTGCCCAATGGGTTACTTTTCCCACCAAAGGTGCCTACCGACTGTCCGAAGGGACTGTATCAGTGACCAAACGAGCACTAACGTGCTGATTTTCTCACTGAAGGTGCCCAACAGGCTATTTTTCCCATCGATGGTTCCCACCGACCGTCTTAAGGGACTATATCGAACACCGAAGGAACAGCTAAGGTGCCTAGCGACCGTGCTAAGGATCTATTTCAGCCACCAAAGGAGCACCAAGATGCTGATTTTCCCACTGAAGTTTCCCAATGGGCTATTTTTCTTGCCGAAGGTGCCTACCGACCGTGCCAAGGGACTTTTTCGGCCACCGAAGGTGCACCAAGGTGATGATTTTCACACCGAAGGTGCCCAACGGGCTATTTTTTAGCCAAATGTACCTATAGGCCATGCCAAGGGACTGTTTCAGCCACGGAAGGTGCACTAAGGTGCTGATTTTCCCACCAAAGTTGCCTTATAGGCTATTTTTCACGTCGAAGGTGCCTACCGACCATGCCATGGGACTGTTTTGGCGAACGAAGGTGCACCAAGGTGCTGATTTTCCCACCAAAGGTGCCCAACGGGCTATTTTCCCCACCAAAGGTGCCCAACAATGCCAAGGGACTATTTTGGCCACCGAAGGGGTAGCAAAGGTGCCTAGTGACCGTGCCAAGGGACTATATCAGCCACCAAAGATGCACCAAGGTTCTGATTTTCCCACCGAAGGCACTGAATGGGCCATTTTACTCAATGAAGGTGCCTAGCGACCGTGCCAATGGACTGTTTTTGCCACTAAAGGTGCACCAAGTTGCTAATTTTCCCATCGAAGGTGCCTACTTACTGTGCCAAGGGACTATATTGGCCACCAAAAGTGCACCAAGGTGTTGATTTTCGAAGCGAAGGTTCCAAACAGTTATTTTTCCTACCGAAGGTGCCTACCGACTAAGCCAAGGTATTGTTTTGGCCACAAAAGGTGCACCAAGGTGCTGGTTGTGCTGATTTTCCCACCGAAGGTGCCTACCAACCGTGCCAATGTACTTTTTCAGCCACTGAAGGTGCCCCAAGTTGTTGATTTTCCCAGAGAAGGTGCACAACGGGCTATTTTTCGCCCCACAGTTGCACCAAGGTCTTGATTTCCCCACCAAAGGTGCCCAACTGGCTATTTTTCCGACCGAAGGTGCCTAGCGACTGTGCCAAGGGACCGTTTCGACCACCAAAGGTTCCTAACGGTCTATTTTTCCCACCGAAGGTTCGTAGCTACCCTGTGAAGGGATTGTTTCCGCCACCGAAGGTGTACCAAGGTGCTAATTATCCCACCAAAGGAGCCCAAAGGGCTATTTTCGTACTGAAGGTGCTTAGCGACTGTGCCAAGTGGTTGTTTTGATCACCGAAGATGCACAAAGGTGCTGATTTTCACACCAAAGGTGGCCAACGGGCTATTTTTCGAGCATAAGGTGCCTAGCAATCGTGCCATGGGACTGTTTTGACAACCAAAGGTGCACCAAGGTGCTGATTTTTCCATCGAAGGTGCCCAACAAGCTATTTTTAAGTCGAAGGTGCCCAACGAGTTGTTTTTCCCATCGAAGGTGCCTATCGACCGTCCTAGGGGACTATATTGGCCATTGAAGGAACACCAAAGGTGCCTAGTGATCGTGCTAAGGGACTGTTTCGGCCACCGAAGGTGCACCGAGGAGCTGATTTTCCCACCAAAGCTTCCCAACAGGCTATTTTTCCCACTGAAGGTGCCAACCGACCGTGCCAAGGTGCTGTTTCGGCCACCAAAGGAGCACCAAGGTACTGATTTTCCCACCGAAGGTGCCCAATGGGCTATTTCTCCCGTCGAAGGTGCCTACTGACTGTCCTAGGGGACTATATCAGCCACTGAAGGAGCACCAAAGGTGCCTAGTGACTGTGCTAAGGGACTATTTCGACCACCAAAGGTGCACCAAGGTGCTGATTTTCCCATTGAAGGTTCTCATTGGGCTATTTTTCTCTCTAAAGGTGGCTACTGACTGTGCCAAGGGACTATTTCTGCCACCAAAGGTTCACCAAAGTGCTGATTTTCCCAGCGAAGGTCTCCAACGGGCTATTTTCCCCACTAAAGATGCCTAGCAACCGTGCCAAGGGACTTCTTCGGCCACTGAAGGTGTTCCAAGGTGATGGTTTCCACACCGAAGGTGCCTAACAGGGTATTTTTCAGTCGAAGGTGCCTACCGACCATGCCAAGGGACTGTTTGGGTCCTCGAAGGTGCACCAAGTTGTTGATATTCTAACCAAAGGTGCCCAATAGGCTATTTTTCCCAACGAAGGCACCTACCGACCGTGCCAAAGGACTGTTTCAGCCACCAAAGGTGCACCAAGGTGCCCAACGGGCTATGTTTCCCACTGAAGCTGCCTACCGACCATGCCAAAGGACTATTTTTGTGACCAAAGGAACATGAAGGTGCTGATTTTCCCACCAAAGGTTCCCAACGGGCTGCTTTTCCCTGTTGAAGGTGCCTACCGATTGCTCCAAGGGACTATGTTGACCACCAAAGGTGCACCAAGGTGTTGATTTTCCCACCGAAGGCACCCAAGGGGCTATTTTTCCCACTGAAGGTGCCTACCGACCATGCCAAGGGACTGTTTCAGTGAACAAAAGAACACCAAGCTGCTGATATTCCCACCAAAGGTGCCCAATGGGCTATTTGTCCCAACGAAGGTGCCTATTGATCGTCCTAGGGGACTTTATCGGCCACCAATGGAACACCAAAGGTACCTGGCGACCATGCTAAGGGACTATTTCGGTCACCAAAGGTGCACCAAGTTGCTGATTTTCCCACTGAAGGTTCCCAACGGGCTATTTCTCCCACCGAAGGTGCTTACCGACCATGCCAAAGGATTATTTTAGCCACCAAAAGTGCACCAAGGTGCTGATTATCCCATCGAAGGTGCCTATCGACTGTCCTAGGTGAATAAATCGGCCACCGAAGGAGCACCAAAGGTGCCTAGCGACAATGCTAAGGGACTATTTCGGCCACCAAAGGTGCATCAAGGTGCTGATTTTCCCACCGAAGGTTCCCAACAAGCTATTTTTTCTGCCGAAGGTGCCTACCGATGGTGCCAAGGAACTATTTCGACCACCAAAGGTTCACCAAGATCCTGATTTTCCCACTGAAGGTGCCCAATAGGCTATTTTCCCCATCGAAGGTTTCTAGCGACCATGTCAAGGGACTGTCTCGACCACCAAAGGTGGATGAAGGTGCTGATTTTCCCACCGGGCCATTTTTCCGCCAAAGGTGCCTACCGATTGTGCCAACGGACTGTTTCGGCCAACGAAGGTGCCTACAGACCATCCTAGGGGACTATATCAGCCACCAAAGGATCACCAAAGGTGCCTAGTGACGATGCTAAGGGACTATTTCGGCCAGAAAAGGTGCGCAAAGGTACTGATTTTTCCACCGAAGGTTCCCAAAGGGCTATTTTTCCTGCCGAAGGTGCCCACCGACCAGGCCAATGGACTATTTTGAACCCCAAAGGTGCACCAAGCTATTGATTTTCCCACAAATGTGCTCAACTGGCTATTTTCCCCATCGAAGGTTCCTAGCAACCATGCCAAGGGACTGTTTCGGTAATCGAAGGTGCACGAAGGTGTTGATTTTCCCACTGAAGGTGACCAAAGGGCTATTTTTCCCATTGAAGGTGCCTAGCGTTGGTGCCAAGGGACTGTTTTGGCCACCTAAGGTGCACCAAGGTGCTGATTTTCCCAATGAAGGTGCCCAAAGGGCTATTTTTCCTACCAAAGGCGCCTAGCGAACATGCAAAGGGGCAGTTTCGGCCACTGAAGGTGCACCATGGTGTTGATTTTCACGTGGAAGTTACAAAACGGGCTATTTTTCATCCTAAGGTGCCTAGCAACTGTGCCATGGGACTGTTTTGGCCACCTAAGGTGCACCAAGGTTCTGATTTTCCTACCAAAGGTGCGCAATGGGCTATTTTTCCCAACAAAGGTTCCTACCAATCGTGCCAAAGGATTGTCTCGACCACCGAGGGTGCACCAAGGTTCTGATTTTTCAAAGGTGCACCAAGGTTCTAATTTTCCCACTAAAGGTGCCCAACAGTTTCCCAATGAAGGTGCCTACCGACAGTGCCAAGGGACTGTTTCGGTCAACAAAGGTGCACCAAGATGCTGATTTTCCCACCGAAGGTACCCAACGGGCCATTTTTCCCATTGAAGGTGCCTACCGACCATGCCAAGGGACTATTTTGGCAACCAAAGGAACACGAAGGTGCTGATTTTCCCATCGAAGGTGCCCAATGGGCTATTTTTCCCTATCGAAGGTGCCTACCGATCATGCCAAAGGACTATATCGACCACCAAAGACGCACAAAGGTGTTGGTTTTCCCATAAAAGGTGCCCAACAGGCTATTTTTCCCACTAAAGGTGCCTACTGACCTTGCTAAGGGACTGTTTTGGAGACAAAAGGAACACCAAGGTGCTGATTTTTCCACCGAAGTAGCCCAACGTGCTATTTTCCCAACGAAGGTGCCTACCGACCGTTCTAGGGGACTTTATCGGCTACCAAAAGAATAACAAAGGTGAATGGCGACCCTGCTAAGGGACCATTTCGGCCATAAATGGTGCACCAAGGTGCTGATTTTCCCACCGAAGGTTCCCTACGGGTTATTTTTCCCACAAAAGGTGCCTACGGACTGTGCAAAGGGACTATTTCGGTAACTAAAGGTGCACCAAGATGCTAATTTTCCTGCCGAAGGTGCCCAACATGTTATTTTTTCCATCGAAGGAGCCTACCGACTGTCCTAGGGGAATATATCGACCACTAAAGGAGCATCAAAGGGGTCTAGCGACCATGTTAAGGGACTATTTTGGACACCAAAGTTGCACCAAGGTGCTGATTTTCACACCGAAGGTTCCCAATGGGCTATTTTTCCTGCCAAATGTGCCTACCGATTGTGCCAAGGGACTATTTCAGCCACTAAAAGTTCTCCAAAGTGCTGATTTTCCTACTGAAGGTGCCCAACGGGATATTTTTCCCACCGAAGGTTCCTAGCGACCATGCCAAGGCATTGTTTCAACCACCAAAGATGGACGAAGGTGCTGATTTTCCCACCGAAAGTGTCCAACGGGCTATTTTCCACCGATGGTGCCTACCGACTGTCCCAACGGACTGTTTCGGCCAACGAAGGTGCATCAAGGTGCGGATTTTCCCACCGAAGGTGCCCAACGGGCTATTTTTCCCTCCGAAGGTGCCTACCGATCGTGCGGAGGGACTGTTTCAGCCACCGAAGGTGCACCAAAGGGCTAATTTTCCCACCTGAGGTTCCCAACGAACTATTTTTCTTCCGAAAGTGCCTAGCGACTGTGCCAAGGGACTTTTTGAGCCACCAAAGATGCACCAAGGTGATGATTTTCCCACAGAAGGTGCCCAACGGGCTATTTTTCCCCCCTAAGGGGCCTACTGGCACTGCCAAGGGACTGTTTCGGGCACCAAAGGTGCACCAAGGGGCTAATTTTCCCAGCGAAGATGGCCAACAGGTTATTTTTCCCATCAAAGTTGCCTACCGACTGTGCCAAGGGACCGTTTCAGCCACCGAAGGTGCACCAAGGTGCTGATTTTCCCACCCAAGGTGCCCAACGGGCTATTTTTCCCACCGAAGGTGCCGGCTGACATTGCCAAAGGACTGTTTCAACCACCAAAGGTCCACTAAGGTGCTGATTTTCCTAACGGAGATGCCCAACGGGCTATTTTTCCCATCAAAGGTGCCTACCGACTGTGTCATGGGACTGTTTCAACCACCAAATGTGCACCATGGTGCTGATTTTTGCACCGAAGGTGCCCAATGGGCTATTTTTCCCACTGAAGGTGCCTACGGACTCTACCAAGGGACTATTTTGGCCACCGAAGGAACACCAAAGGTGCCTAGCTACCATGCAAAGGGACTATTTCAGCCATCGAAGGTGCACCAAGGTGCTGATTTTCCCACCGAAGGTGCCTACTGACCGTGCGAAGGGACTGTTTTGGCCACCGTAGGTGCACCAAGGTGTTGATTTTCCTACCGAAGGTGGCCAATGGGCTATTTTGCCCCCCAAAGGTGCCTGCTGACACTGCCAAGGGGCTGTTTCAACCACCGAAGGTCCACTAAGGTGCTGATTTTCCTAACGGAGATGCCCAACGGGTTATTTTTCCCGTCAAAGGTGCCTACCGACTGTGTCATAGGACTGTTTCAGCCACCAAATGTGCACCAAGGTGCCCAATGGGCTATTTTTCCCATTGAAGGTGCCTACGGACTCTGCCAAGGGACTATTTTGGCCAATGAAGGAACACCAAAGGTGCCTAGCTACCATGCAAAGGGACTATTTCAGCCACCAAAGGAGCACCAAGGTGCTGATTTTTTGCACCGAAGGTGCCCAACAGGCTATTTTTTCCACCGAAGGTGCCTAGGGACCATGCCAAGGACTATTTTGACAACCGGAGGTGCACCAAGGTGCTGATTTTCTGACCGAAGGTGCCTAGCGACCGTGCCAAGGGACTATTTCAAAAACCAAAGGTGCGCTAAGGAGCTGATTTTCCCACCGATAGTGCCCAACGAGATATTTTTCCCCCAAAGGTACCCACTGACTATGCCAAGGGATTGTTTCGGCCACCGAAGGTCCACCAAGGTGCTGATTTTCCCACCCAAGGTGCCCAACGGACTATTTTTCCCACCGAAGGTGCATACCGATCGTGCGAAGGGAATGTTTCGGCCACCAAAGGAGCACCAAGGTGCTGATTTTTCCAATGAAGGTGCCCAACGTGCTATTTTTTCAAAAAAAGGTGCCTACCGACCATGCCAAGGGACTGTTTCGACTACCGAAGGTGCACGAAGGTGCTGATTTTCCCACCGAAGGTGCCCAACGGGCTACTTTTCCCATTAAAGGTACCTACCGACCGTGCCAAGTGACTATTTCAGCCACCGAAGGAACACCAGGGGTGCCTAGAGATTGTGCTAAGGGACTACTTCGGCCACCAAAGGTGCACCAAGCTGTTGATTTTCCCACCAAAGGTTCCCAACGGGCTATTTTTTCCACCGAAGGTGCTTACCGACTGAGCCAAGGGACTATTTCAGCCACCAAAGGTGCACCAAGTTGTTGATTTTCCCACGAAAGGTGGCCAATGGGCTATTTTTCCCACCAAAGGTGCTTATTGACTGAGCCAGGGGATTGTTTCTGCCATCGAAGTTGCACCAAGGTGATGATTTTGCTACCGAAGGTGCCCAATGGGCTAATTTTCTCTCCGAAGGTGCCTATCGACTGTGCCTAGGGGCTGTTTCGACTACCAAAGGTTGATCGAAAGTGTGCCAAGGGGTTGTTTCGGCTACTAAAGGTGCAACATGGATCTCATTTTTCCACCGAAGGCGCCCAACGGGCTATTTTTCCTACCGAAGGTGCCTACCATGCCAATGGACTATTTCGGCCACCAAAGGTGCACCAAGATGCTAATTTTCTCATCAAAGTTGCCCAACGGGCTATTTTTCCCACCAAAAGTGCCTACTAATGGAACTAAGGGACTATTACGGCCACTGAAGGTGCACCAAAGCATTGATTTTCCCACCGAAGGTGCCCATTGGGCTATTTTTCCCACAGAAGATGCTTACAGACCGAGCCAAGGGATTGTTTCGACCAGCCAAGGTGTTGATTTTCCCATCGAGGGTGCCCAATGGGCTATTTTCCCGTCGAAGGTGCCTAGCGATCGTGCCAAGGGACTGTTTCGACCCCTGAAGGTGCACCAAGGTGCTGATTTTCCCGCAGAAGGTGCCTAATGTGCTATTTTTCCCACCAAAGGTGCCTACAGACTGAGCTAAGGGACTGTTTCGACCAGCCAAGGTGTTGATTTTCCCACCGAAGGTGCCTAACGGGCTATTTTTCCCACCGAAGGTGCCTACCGACTGTGCCAAGGGATTGTTTCGCCCATCAAAGGTGCACCAACGTGTTGATTTTCCCACCGAAGGTGTCCAATGGGCTATTTTCCCTACTGAAGTTGCCTATCGACTTGCTAAGGGACTGTTTCGGCCACTAAAAGTGCACCCTTCCTATTTTTCCCATTGAAGGTGCCTACTGACCATGCCAAGGGACCATATCAGCCACCAAAGGTGCACCAAGGTGTTGATTTTTCCACCAAAGGTGCCCAACGGGCTACTTCTCCCGCCAAAGGTACCTACTGACCATGATAAGGTACTATTTCAGCCACAGAAGGTGCACCAAGGTGATGATTTTCCCATCGAAGGTACCCAACGGGCTATTTTTCCCCTCAAAGTTGATCGTGCCAGGGGACTGTTTTGGTCACCAAAGATGGACCAAGGAGCTAATTTTACCACCAAAGCTGCCCGACAGGCTATTTTTATGTCGAAGGTGCCTACCGACTGTGCCAAGGGACTGTTTCAGTTAACAAAGGTGCACCAAGGTGATGATTTTCATACCGAAGGTGCCCAACGTGCTATTTTTCCCAACGAAGGTGCCTACTATCAAGGGATTGTTTCGACCACCCAAGGTGCACCAAGGTGTTGATTTTCCCACCAAAGGTGCCCAACAGGATATTTTTCCCACCGAAGGTGCCTACTAATTGTCTCAGAGGACTGTTTCGGCCATCGAAGGTGCACAAAGATGTTGATTTTTGCACCGAAGCTGACCAACGGGCCATTTTTACCATCTAAGGTGTCAAGGTATTATTTCGACCACCAAAGGAACAACAAGTGCCTAGCGACTGTGCAAAGGGACTATTTTGTGCACCAAGGTGCTGATTTCCGCCCGAAAGTTGCCCAGCAGGCTATTTTTCCCAACGAAGGTGCCTACTAACCGTGCCAAGGGACTGTTTCGACCATCGAAGGTGTACGAAGATGCTGATTTTCCTATCGAAGTGACTGTTTCAGCCACAGAAGGTGCACGAAGGTGCTAATTTTGCCACCGAAGGTGCCTAACAGGCTATTTTCCCATCAAAGGTGCCTACCGACTATCCTAGGGGAATATTTCGACCACTAAAGGAGCACCAAAGGTGCTTAGCGACCGTGCTAATGGACTATTTCGGCCACCAAAGGTGCGTCAAGGTGCTAATTTTCCTGCTGAAGGTGCCCAGCGGGCTATTTTTCCCGACGAAGGTGCCTACCGACCATGTGAAGGGATTGTTTCGACCACCAAAGGTGCACAAAGGTGCTGATTTTCCCACCGAAGGTGCCCAACGGGCTATTTTTCCCATCAAAGGTGCCTACCGACCATCCTAGGGAAATATATCGGCCATCAAACTAGCACCAAAGGTGCCTAGCAACCGTCCTAAGGGACAATTTTGACCATCAAAGGTGCATCAAGGTGCTGATTTTCCCACTGAAGATGCCCAATGGGCTATTTTTCCCGACGAAGGTGCCTACTAACCATGCCGAGGGACTATTTCGGCAGCCAATGGTGCACCAAGGTGCTGATTTTCCCAAAGAAGGTGCCCAACAGGCTATTCTCCACACCAACGGTGCCTAGCAACCGTGCCAAGGGACTACTTCAGCCACCGAAGGTGCACCAAAGTGATGATTTGCACATCGAAGGTGCCCAAAAGGCTATTTTTCAGCTGAAGGTACCTACCGACCGTGCCAGGTGACTGTTTCAGCCACCGAAGGTGCACCAAGGTGTTGATTTTGCCATCGAAGGTGCCTAACGGGCTATTTTTCATGCCGAAAGTTCCTAGCGATTGTGGCAGGGGACTATTTTTGCCACCAAAGTGTTGGATTGCATATGGCCCGAGTATTCACAATACGCTGCGGAAAAGACCATAACACAACACGTTGTATAACAAAAAAATTATAGATTGCGCAAAATACCTTTTACACGGATTGACATGGATTGATGAATGTTATTCGGATTCGTAGACACTATTACACGCGAATGTCCTCTATCGGTATCCACACAAGCATGCACGATCTGGGCTGCAGCTATCGTCTGCTAGCACGTTCCGAAAACCCTTTTCGAATGCCGCACGTTATTCTCTCTCCGAAGGTGGCTAGGGTTTTGTGGAATAATGGTGTCACACCTTATAAAACCTTAGGTTTCTCTGTTTATAGAGAAAACCTAATCCTATTAAGGCCCAATAAGTTTGGGCCCATTATATCCCACATAATAAAGCCTGACAACTTAATTCACTCTAGCCCAATAAATATATCCATATATATTTATTCAATGCCTAATAAATTAGACCCAAGAGAATAAGCCCAAATCACATCACTCTTTGTGTGTGACCCTGTAGGCTCATTTGATGTTGGCAATGGGCTTG
>JAOSBO010085678.1:13302-27193 GCA_027563915.1 Erythroxylum rotundifolium | reverse complement strand
CTCTACCATAAGCTTGTAATAATTCTACCTCTCCACTACAAGAACTACGATTTCGAAAATCAAGAGGACTTTTCAAGATTGTAATGCATGGAAGGCTAGATTAAATGGATGGAATAGACGAAACAAGAAACAAGTGTCAGCATATGCACCACAATTATGAAATAGATGTCAACAGTAAAACAATATTTGCACAATTGAAAACTCTTTTTTCTCTTTTTTCTTTTTCTTTTTCTTTTTCTCTTCTTCTTCTTTTTTTTAAATGTTCCTGAGAACATATATATATATATATATATGCATTGTTTTTTAGCTTCTTTTTTCAGTAACCAAAAGAAAATACAAAATAAACTATTAATACCATATAAAAATGAAATAACTAAAAGAAAATACAAAGTAAACTATTGACACCATATAAAGATGAGTGTATGTGCTCATAAATTAAGACTCAAGGGGCTAGCAATGGATAGGTGTTTATGGGATGGTGTTTGCGTCAAAGGGTTGTGAAAGAATGCCTATATCATATTAACAAAATTCTAGTTCATATACTTTGATTAAGAATTGAAACAAGTTCTAGAGAGATATGAAATAATTAGATACACATGAAAATTGGAAAATTCAGGCCTAAATATCCTTCCAACAAGGTTAATATCTCAACGAACAATCTCAAGTTTAAGTGCTACTTTGTTAGTATACTTTCACTTACTTTGTGTTGAAAACATTGAAAATGAAATCAGCCAAAAACGAACTATCATTTAAAGAATGGGAGGTATTTTCAAGAACTCAAGAATCACTTTGAAGCTTATAAAAGCTTTGAGATACAAGAGTGACGAGAATCTAATTGGGGAGGATTATTGAAATAAAACAACTGAACCTAAGTCCTACTAGAAACTAAACCTAATCCAACTGGGAACGCCTAAATGCAGAAACTTGACCTGCACAACCCATTTATGCAAGACGCCCATTTCACACTCATCAATAATTGCATACTTATAAACATTTATTTATGGACAATTGTATAGGGGGACTATGTACAATGCATGCTCAATGAAAAACCCAATCATATGTTCTAGAACACATATTATGCTCATTCTCATTTCATAGTTCACATGTGTCTAATTGAACTTAGATTTACCCTTCATTTGTATATGATCTTTCTAAATCCTCCTTTCAATCTTTACCCTTTGTATGTGTGTAGCTTATTCATAAGCTTACACCTCAAGAATACTTGGTTACTTTATATCATAACTCAATTTCTCGTCATCTCATTTTAACCCCATATGATCTCATAATATCCAAATTCTCATCTAATAGGAATTCAATTGAAAATCCCATAATGCAAAATCACTAAAATTGATTTTAGAATACTTATACCCAAGCATTTTTTAAACTCCATGAACTAGAATCGTTCCAAAGATCCAAAAGATTCAAAATGATCTTACCTTGATTCTTCACCAATAGCTTAAATGGAAGCTCTTTTCTTCTTCTTCCTTTTTCTCTTCTTGGACAGCTTCAAAATCTTTCTTGAAAACTAAAAAGAATTAAACCCTAACCCACTCTCATCTTTTCTCTTCAACCATCAAGCTCTCTTTCTCTTTCTCTCTCATTTTTGTTATTCTCTATAAGTTATCCTTCCATTCACGTTTTTCTTCTTCATTTATAAGCAAGACAACACTTCTTCTTCCAATTATGCCCTTAATGATTGGAAATTGTCCCATTTGCCCTTCCCTTTATGCCTTATGTCTTTTATACTTAAGTGTCTTGCCAAAAACACACTTGAACATTCTGACATAACACTTTATTCTAGAAAAATCTTTTCTATTGTCTTATGAGTCCAATGGTTCAAGAATCAAGTCATTTGAGTGTCTAGGGAAGAAGTTATGGCCAAAAGAATCAAACATGTTTTTGTCCTCAAGTATACTGAGTCGTTTCAGGGAAACCACCATAACTTTCTATAGAAATATTTGATTGAGGTGTTCTTTATATGGTTCGAAAGAAGACTTCAAGACCAACAACTTTCATTCAGACTAAAAGATAGATTCTATCATTTGAAAGGTCAAAGAAGGGACAGACGATAGGTACAGATGAAGCCAAATGAAAAGCAAACCCAAAATGGAGATAGACAGATGCATTGGGCAAATTGCTATACGTTTCCTTAAAGATATCAGATTAAGGTGTTCTTTATATGGTTAGAAAGAGGACTTCAATATCTAAAACTTTTATGCAGACCTTAAAGACAGATTTTATCTTCTAAAGGCTAAAAAATGGAACAGATGATAGAAGTCAAAAATAGACGATAGACACAGACAAAGACAAATGAAAAGATGACGCAAAATGGGGAAAGACAGATACATTGAGAAAATAGCTATAACTTTCTCTACAAATATTTGATTGAGGAGTTCTTTGTACAGCTAGAAAGAAGACTTCAAGATATAAAACTTTGATGCAGACCTCAAAGACTGATTTTATTGTCAGAAGGTTTAAAAATGGGACATACGATTGGTATAGGCGAAGCCTAATGAAAAGAAGATGCAAAATGGAGAAAGACAGATCCATTGGGAAAATTACTATAACTTTACTTATAGATATTCGATTGCGGTGTTCTTTATATGGTTCAAAAGAAGACTTCAAGATCCACAACTTTTACTCAGACCTAAAAGACAGATTTTATCATCTAAAGGGCCAAAAATGGGACAAACGATAGGTACAGTTGAAGCCAAATGAAAAGCAGATGCAAAATGAGGAAAGACAGACACAATGGGAAAATTCTTGTAACTTTCCCTACAAATATCCGATTGAGGTGTTCTTTATATGGTTGGAAAGAGGAATTCAAGATCTAAAACAATGATGAAGACCTAAAAGATAGATTTTATCATCTGAAGCACCAAAAATGGGAAAGATGATAGAAGTCAAACAAAGACGATAGAAGTCAAACATAGATAATAGAAGTCAAGCAACGACGATAGAAGTCAAGCATAGACGATAGACACAGACGAAGCCAAATGAAAAGCAGACGCAAAATGGTGAAAGATAGACGCATTGAGAAAATTGCTATAACTCTCCCTACAGATATCCGATTGAGGTGTTCTTTATATGGTTAGAAAGTGGACTTCAAGATCTAAAACTTTCCCTATAGATATTAGATGGAGGTGTTCTTTATGTGGTTCAAAAGAAGACTTCAAGATCTAAAACTTTCATTCGGGCCTAAAAGACATATTTATTGTTTGAAGGGTCGAAAATGGGACAGACGATAGGTACAGACGAAGCCAAATGAAAAGCAAATGCAAAATGGAGAAAGACAGATGCATTGGGAAAATTACTATAACTTTCCCTACAGATATCAGATTGAGGTTTTCTTTATATGGTTAGAAAGAGAATTTCAAGATCTAAAACTTTGATGAAGAACATAGACGATAGAAGTAAAACATAGAATATAGAAGTGAAACAAAGACGATAGAAGTCAAGCATAGATGATAGACATAGACGAATTCAAATGAAAAGTAGACGCAAAATGGAGAAAGACAGACGCATTGTAAAAATTGCTATAACTTTCCCTACAGATATCCGATTGAGGAGTTCTCCATATCGTTAGAAAGTGGACTTCAAGATCCAAAATTTAATGAAGACGCATTGGAAAAATTGCTGCAACTTTTCCCACAGTTATTGAACTGAGGTGTTCTTTATATGGTTAGAAAGAGGACTTCAAGTTCTAAAACATTGATGAAGACCTCAAAGACAGATTTTATCAACTGAAGGGTCAAAAATTAGACAGATGATAGAAGTCAAACATAAACGATAGTAGTCAAGCATAGACGATAGATACAGATGAAGCCAAATGAAAAGAAGATGCAAAATGGAGAATGACAGACACATTTGAAAAATTGCTATAACTTTCCCTACATATATCAGATTGAGGTGTTCTTTATATGGTTAGAAAGAGGACTTCAGGATCTAAAACTTTTGAACCAGACCTCAAAGATAGATTTTATTGCTAGAAGGGTTGAAAATGGGAAATACGAATGGCATAGACGAAGCCAAATGGAAAGCGAATGCAAAATGGAGAAAGACAGACGCATTTGGAAAATTACTATAACTTTCACTATAGATATCAGTTGGAGGTGTTCTTTATATGGTTCAAAAGAACGCTTCAAGATCTACAACCATTGTTTAGACATAAAAGACAAATTTTATTGTCTAAAGGGTAGAAAATGGGACAGATGATAAGTATAGACGAAGCCAAACGAAAAGCAGACGCAAAATGAAGGAAGACATATGCATTGGAAAAATGGCTATAACTTTCAGTACAGATATTAGATTGAGGTGTTCTTTATATGGTTAGAAAGACAGCTTCAGGATCTAAAACTTTGATGAAGATCTCAAACATAGATTTTATCATATGAAGGGTCAAAAATCTGACAAAAAATAGAAGTCAAACATAGATCATAGATGTCAAACGTAGACGATAGAAGTCAAACATAGACGATGAAAGTCAAGCATAGACGATAGATACAGACGAAGTGAAATGAAAAGCAGATGCAAAATGGAGAAAGACTGATGCATTGGTAAATTTGCTATAACTTTTGCTATAGATGTCCGATTGAGGTGTTCTTTATATGGTTAGAAAGAGGACTTTAAGGTCTAAAACATTGTTGAAGATCTCAATTATTTGTAGGGTTAAAAATGGGATGGACTATAGGTATGAATGAAGTCAAATGAAAAGCAGAAGAAAAATGCAGAAAGACAGATGCATTGGGAAAATTACTATAACTTTCCCTGTAGATATCAGATGGAGGTGTTCTTTATATGGTTCAAAAGAACACTTCAAGATCTACAACTTTCATTCGGATCCTAAAGACTGATTTTATCGTCTGAATGGTTGAAATTTTGATAGATGATAGGTATAGATGAAGCCAAATGAAAAGTAGACGCAAAATGGAGAAAGACAGGCGCATTGGGAAAATTGCTATAACTTTCCCTACAGATATCCCATTGAGTTGTTCTTTATATTGTTAGAAGGAGGACTTCAAGATCTAAAACTTTGATGCAGAACTCAAAGACAGATTTTATCATCTAAAGGGTCAAAAATGCGACAAACAATAGAAGTCAAACATAGACAATAGAAGTCAAGCATAGACGATAGATACAGACGAAGCAAAATGAAAAGCAGATGAAAAATGGAAAAAGACAGATGCATTGGGAAAATTGTTTTAACTTTCCCTATAGATATCCGATTGAGGTATTCTTGATATGGTTAGAAAGAGGACTTCAAGATCTAAAACTTTTATGTAGACCTCAAAGATAGATTTTGTTTTATTAAGATTTAAAAATGGGATAGACGATAGGTATAGACGAAGCCAAATGGAAAGCAGACGCAAAATGAAGAAAGACAGACGCGTTGAGAAAATTCCTACAACTTTCCCTATAGATATCAGATGGAGTAGTTCTTTATATGGTTAGAAAGAAGACTTCAAGATCTAAAACTTTGATGGAGACCTCAAAGATATATTTTTTTATTAAGAGTTAAAAAGGGGACGAACAATAGGTATAGACCAAGCCAAATTGAAAGCAACTGCAAAATAGAGAAAGATAGAGGCATTGGGAAAATTACTATAACTTTCCGTATAGATATCAGATGGAGGTGTTCTTTATATGGTTCAGAAGAATTCTTCAAGATCAACTACTTTCATTCAGACCTGAAAGACATATTTTACCATCTGAAGGGTCGAAATGGGACAGACGATAGGTACAGAGGAAGCCAAATGAAAAGCAGACACATTAGAAAAATTGCCATAACTTTGCATATAGATATGAGATTGAGGTGTTCTTTATATCGTTAGAAAGAGGACTTCAAGATCTAAAACTTTGATGTAGACTTGAAAAATAGATTTTATGATCAAAAGGGTAAAAAATTAGATAGACTATAGAAGTAAAATATAGACGATAGAAGTCAAACATAGACAATAGATACAGACGAAGCCAAATGAAAACCAGATGCAAAATGGAGAAAGACATATGCATTGGAAAAATTGCTATAACTTTCCCTCCAGATATCAGATTGAGGTGTTCTTTATATGTTTAGAAAGACGACTCAAAGATCTAAAACTTTGATGCAGACTTCAATGATAGATTTTATTTTCTAAAGGGCTACATATGGGACAGACGATAGGTATAGACAAAACTGAATTGAAAGAAAACGTAAAATGGTGAAAGACAGAGGCATTGGGAAAGTTACTATAACGTTCCCTATAGATATCAGATGGAGATGTTCTTTATTTGGTTAAAAATAATACTTCAAGATCTATAACCTTCATTCAGACCTGAAAGAAATATTTTATCATCTGAAGGGTCAAAAATGGGACAGACGATAGGTATAGACAAAGTCAAACGAAAAGCAGACACAAAATGGAGAAAGAAAGACTTGTTGGGAAAATTGCTATAACTTTCCCTACAGATATGAGATTGAGGTGTTCTTTATGCAATTAGAACGAGCACTTCATGATCTAAAACTTTGATGTAGAACTCAAATACAGATTTTAACATCTAAAGGGTCAAAAATTGGACAGACGATTGAAGTCAAACTTAAACGATAGAGGTCAACCATAGACAATAAAAGTCAAAAAAAGACGATAGAAGTCAAGCCTAGACGATAGACACAGACGAAGCCAAATGAGAAGAAGATGCAAAATGGAGAACGACAGACGCATTGGGAAAATTGCTATAACTTTCCCTACAGATATCTGATTGAGGAGTTCTTTATATGGTTAGAAAGAGGACCTCAAGGTCTAAAACTTTGGTGAAGAACTTAAAGACAGATTTTACTATCAGAAGGGTTAAAAAAGGGACATACAATTGGTATAGACGAAGCCAAATGGAAAGTAGACGCAAAATGGAGAAAGACAGACACATTGGGAAAATTACTATAGCTTTCACTATAGATATCAGATGTAGTTGTTCTTTATATGGTTCAAAAGAAGACTTCAAGATCTACATTTGTTATTCTGACCTAAAAGACAAATTTTATTATCTAAAGGGTTGAAAATGAGACAAACAATAAGTACAGACAAAGCTAAATGACAAGCAGACGCAAAATGGAGGAAGACAGACGAATTGGGAAAATTGCTATAACTTTCCCTACAGATATCAGATTGAGGTGTTCTTTATATGGTTAGAAAGAGGACTTCAAGATCTAAAACTTTGAAGCAGTTCTCAATGACAGATTTTATCATCTGAAGGGTCAAAAATTGGATAGACGATAGAAGTCAAACATAGATGATTGAAGTCAAACATAGACGATAGAAGTCAAACATAGACGATAAAAGTCAAGCATAGACGATAGACACAGACGAAGACAAATGAAAAGCAGATGTAAAATGAAGAAAGACAGATGCATTGGGAAAATAGCTATAAGTTTTGCTACAGATATTCGACAGAGTTGTTCTTTATATGGTTAGAAAGAAGAATTCAAGATCTAAAATTTTAATGCAGACCTCAAAGACAGATTTTATTGTCAAAAGGGTTAAAAATGGGACATACGATTGGTATAGACGAAGCCAAATGGAAAGCAGACACAAAATGGAGAAAGGCAGATGCATTGGGAAAATTACTATAACTTTCACTATAGATATCGGATGGAGGTGTTCTTTATATGGTTTAAAAGAAGACTTCAGGATCTCCAATTTTTATTTAGACATAGAAGACAGATTTATTGTCTGAAGGGTCGAAAATGGGACAGGCAATAAGTATAGACAAAGCCAAATGTAAAGCAGATGCAAAATGGAGGAAGGCAGATGAATTGGGAAAATTGCTATGATCTTCCCCACAGATATTAGATTGAGGTGTTCTTTATATGGTTAGAAAAAGGGCTTCAAGATATAAACTTTGATGAAGATCTCAAAGACAGATTTTATCATCTGAAGGGTCAAAAATGGGATAGACAATAGAAGTCAAACATGGATGATAGAGGTCATACATAGACGATAGAAGTCATACATAGACGATAGAAGTCAAACATAGACTGTAGAGGTCAAGCATAGACGATAGATACAGACGAAGCCAAATGAAAAGAAGATGCAAAATGGAGAAAGACAGATGCATTGGGAAAATAGCTATAACTTTTGGTACAGATATCCGATTGAGATGTTCTTTATATGGTTTGAAAGAGGGCTTCAAGATCTAAAACATTGATGAAGACCTCAAAGAAAGATTTTATTATTTGAAAGATTAAAAACCTGACCTATTTGAATTCTATCATTGATTGAAGTCAAGCATAGATGATAGAAGTCAAACACAGACAATAGAAGTCAAACATAGACGATAGATACAGACGAAGCCAAATGAAAAGCCGATGCAAAATGGAGAAAGACAGATGCATTGGGAAAATTGCTATAAGTTTCCGTCCCGATATCAGATTGAGGTGTTCTTTATATGGTTGAAAAGAGGACTTAAAGATCTAAAACTTTCAATAAGACCGCAAAGGCAAATTTTATTTTCTGAAGGGCTAAGAATGGGAAAATTACTATAACATTCCCTGTAGATATCAAATGGAGATGTTCTTTATATGGTCCAAAAGAATACTTCAAGATCTATAACTTTCATTCATACCAAAAAGACAAATTTTATCATCTGAAGGATCGAAAATGGGACAGACGATAGGCACAGACGAAGGTATATGAAAAGCAGGCACAAAATGGAGAAAGAAAGACGCGTTGGGAAAATTGCTATACCTTTCCCAATAGATATTCGATTGAGGTATTCTTTATATGGTTAGAAAGAGGACTTCAAGATCTAAAACTTTGATGCAGACCTTAAAGATAGATCTTATCATTTGAAGGGTCAAAAATGGAACAGATGATAGAAGTCAAACATAGACGACAGAAGTCAAACATAGACAATAGAATTCAAGACTAGACGATAGATACAGACGAAGAAAAATGAATAGTAGAAACAAAATGGAGAAAGAGAGATGCATTGGGAAAATTGCTATAACTTTCCCTATGGATATCGGATTGAGTTGTTCTTGACGAAGCCAAATGGAAAGCAGACGCAAAATGGAGAATGACTGACGCATTGGGAAAATTACTATAACTTTCACTATTGATATCAGATGGAGGAGTTCTTTATATGGTTTAAAAGAAGACTTCAAGATCTACAATTTTGGTTTAGACCTAGAAGATAGATTTTATTGTCTGAAGGGTTGAAAATGGCAAAGGCGATAAGTATAGACAAAGCTAAAAGAAAAGCAGACGCAAAATGGAGGAAGACAGATGAATTGGGAAAATTGCTATGATCTTCCCTACAGATATCAGATTGAGGTGTTCTTTATATGGTTAGAAAAAGGACTTCAAGATATAAACTTTGATAAAGATCTCAGGTGTTCAGATTTTATCATCTGAAGGGTCAAAAATGGGATAGATACAGATGGAGCCAAATGAAAAGCAAATGCCAAATGGAGAAAGATAGATGCATTGAGAAAATAGCTATAACTTTCCCTCCCGATATCAGATTGAGGTGTTCTTTATATGGTTGGAAAGAGGACTTCAAGATATAAACTTTGATGAAGATCTCAAAGACAGATTTTACCATCTAAAGGGTCAAAAATGGGATAGACAATACAAGTTAAACATAGATGATAGAAGTCAAACATAGACAATAGAAGTCAAACATAGACGATAGAAGTCAAGCATAGACGATAGATATAGACGGAGCTAAATGAAAAGCAGATGCAAAATGGAGAAAGACAGATGCATTGAGAAAATAGCTACAAGTTTTGCTACAGATATTCGAATAAGGTGTTCTTTATATGGTTACAAAGAGACGTTCAAGATCTAAAACATTGATGAAGACCTCAAAGAAAGATTTTATTATTTGAAGGGTTAAAAATCTGACGGGCTGTAGGTGTAGGCGAAGCCAAATGAAAAGCAGATGCAAAATAGAGAAAGATAGATGCATTCGGAAAATTACTATAACTTTCCCTATAGATATCAAGTGGAGGTGTTCTTTATATGGTTCAAAATTAGACTTTAGGATCTAAAACTTTTATTTAGACCTAAAAGACAGATTTTATCGTCTGAAGGGACAAAAATGGGACAGACGATAGGCACAGACGAAGCCAAATGAAAAGCAAACGCAAAATATAGGTAGACAGATGAAATGGGGAAATTGCTATAACTTTACCTATAGATATCAGATCGAGGTGCTCTTTATATGGTTAGAAAGAGGACTTCAAGATCTAGAACTGTGGTGCAGATCTTAAAGACAGATTTTATCATCTAAAGGGTCAAAAATGGGATAGACAATAGAAGTCAAACCTAGATGATGGAGAAAGACAGATGCATTGGGAAAATAGCTATAACTTTTGGTACAGATATCCGATTGAGATGTTCTTTACATGGTTAGAAAGAGGGCTTCAAGATCTAAAACATTTGTGTAGACCTCAAAGAAAGATTTTATTATTTGAAGGGTTAAAAATTTGTTGAGCTATAGGTATAGGTTAAACCAAATGAAAAGCAGACACAAAATGGAGAAAGATAGACGCATTTGGAAAATTACTATAACTTTCCCTATAGATATTAGATGGAGGTGTTCTTTATATAGTTCAAAATTAGACTTCAGGATGTAAAACTTTGATTCAGACTTAAAAGAAAGATGCATTGAGAAAATTTCCATAAGGTTTTCTTTATATGGTTAGAAAGTAGATTTCAAGATCTAAAACTTTGATGAAGACCGAAAAGACAGATTTTGTTTCATTTGGGGTAAAAAATGGGAAAAATTTTTGTTTTATTTATCGTAAAAAATGGGACAGACGATAGGTATAGACGAAGCCAAATGGAAAGCAAACATAAAATGGAGAAAGACAGACGCATTGAGAAAATTACTACAAATTTCCCTATAGATATTAGATGGAGGTGTTCTTTATATGGTTAGAAAGAGGACTTCAAGATCTAAAACTTTTTTGTAGACTTCAAGGACAGATTTTATTGTCTGTAGCACTAAAAATGCGACGAAACCGAATTGAAAGCAAACGCAAAGTACAGAAAGACAGAGGCATTTAGAAAATTACTATAACTTTCCCTATAGATATCAAATGGAGGTGTTCTTTATATGGTTTAGAAGAAGATTTCAAGATCTACTACTTTCATTCAGACTAAAAGACATATTTTATCATCTAAAGGGTCAAAAATGGGACAGATGATAGGTATTGCAGAAGCCAAATGAAAAGCAGATGCAAAATGGAGAAAGATAGACGCATTTGGAAAATTACTATAACTTTCCATGCAGATATCAGATTGAAGTGTTCTTTATATGGTTAGAAAGAAGACTTCAAGATCCAAAACTTTAATGTAGATCTCAAAGACAGATTTTATCATTTGAAGGGTCAGAAATGGGAAAGACAATAGAAGTCACACATAGATGACGAAACCAATTGGAAAGCAGATGCAAAATGGAGAAAGACTGATGCATTGGGAAAATAGTTATAACTTTTGGTACAGATATCCGATTGAGGTGTTCTTTACATGGTTAGAAAGAGGGCTTCAAGATCTAAAACATTGATGAAGACCTTAAAGAAAGATTTTATTATTTGAAGGGTTAAAAATCTGATGGGCTATAGGTATAGGTGAAGCCAAAAGAAAAGCAGACGCAACATGGAGAAAGACAGACGCATTAAGAAAATTACTGTAACTTTCCCTATATATATCAGATGGAGGTGTTCTTTATATGGTTCAAAATTAGACTTCAGGATCTAAAACTTTTATTCAGACCTAAAAGACAGACGCATTGGGAAAATTGCTATAACTTTCCCTCTCGATATAAGATTGAGATTTTCTTTATATGGTTAGAAAGTGGATTTCAAGATCCAACACTTTGATGAAGACCTCAAAGATAGATTTTGTTCTATTTGGGGTAAAAAATGGGACAGATGATAGGACAAAGTCAAATTGAAAGCGGACGTAAAATGGAGAAAGGCAGACGCATTGAGAAAATTACTACAGATTTCCCTATAGATATTAGATGGAGGTGTTCTTTATATGGTTAGAAAGAGGACTTCAAGATCTAAAACATTTTTGAAGACTTCAAGGACAGATTTTATTGTCTTTAGTGCTAAAAATGCGACGAAACCAAACTGAAAGCAAACACAAAGTAGAGAAAGACAGAGGCATTGCAAAAATTACTATAACTTTCCCTATAGATATCAGATGGAGTTGTTCTGTATATGGTTTAGAAGAAGATTTCAAGATCTACTACTTTCATTTAGACCTAAAAGACATATTTTATCATTTGAAGGGTCAAAAATTAGACAGATGATAGGTATAAAGGAAGCCAAATGAAAAAAAGACGCAAAATGGAGAAAGATAGATGCATTTGAAAAATTGCTATAACTTTCCATACAGATATCAGACTGAGGTGTTCTTTATACGGTTAGAAAGAAGACTTCAAGATCTAAAATTTTGATGTAAACTTCAAAGATAGATTTTATCATCTGAAAGGTCAAAAATTGGACAGACTATAGAAGGAAAAATATAGACAATAGAAGTCAAACATAGACAATAGAAGTCAAACGAAGATGATAGAAGTCAAGCATAGAAGATAGACACAGACTAAGCCAATTGAAAAGTAGACCCAAAAAGGAGAAAGACAGACACATTGGGAAAATTCCTATCACTTTCCCTATAGATATCAGATTGAGGTGTTCTTTATATAGTTAGAAAGAGGACTTCAAGATCTAAAACTTTTATGAAGACCTCAAAGACAGATTTTATCATCTGAAGGGTAAAAAATGAGACAGATGATAGAAGTCAAACATCGATGATAGAAGCCAAAGATAGACAATAGAAGTCAAAGATAGACAATAGATACAGACGAAGCCAAATGAAAAGTAGATGCAAAATGGAGAAAGGCAGACGCATTGGGAAAATTGTTATAACTTTCCCTCCAGATATCAGATTGAGGAGTTCTTTGTATGGTTTAAAAGAAGCCTTCAAGATCTACAATTTTTATTCGGTCCTAAAAGACAAATTTTATTGTCTGAAGGGTCGAAACAGGGACAAACAATAAGTACAGACGAAGCCAAATGAAAAGTAGATGCAAAATGGAGGAAGACAGATGCATTGGGAAAATTGCTACAACTTTGCCTGCAGATATCCGATTAAGGTGTTCTTTATATGGTTAAAAAGAAGACCTCAAGATCTAAAACTTTGATGGCGATCTCAACCACAGATTTTATCATCTAAAGGGTCAAAAATGGGATAGACGATGGAAGTCAAATGTAGATGATAGAAGCAAACATAGACGATAGAAGTCAAACATAGAGGATAGAAGTGAAGCATAGACAATAGATACAGACGAAGCCAAATGAAAAGCAGATGCAAAACGGAGAAAGACAGATGCATTGGGAAAATGGCTATAACTTTTCCTACAAATATCTGATTAAGGTGTTCTTTATATGGTTAGAAAGTGGGCTTCGAGATCTAAAACATTGATGAAGACCTCAAAGAAAGATATTTTTAGTTGAAGGGTTAAAAATATGATGGACTATAGGTATAGGCGAAGCCAAATGAAAAGCAGACGCAAAATGGAGAAAGACAAACACATTCAGAAAATTACTATAACTTTCCCTATGGATATTCGATGGAGGTGTTCTTTATACGGATCAAAATTAGGCTTCAATATCCAAAACTTTTGTTCAAACCTAAAAGACAGATTTTATCGTCTGAAGGGACAAAATGGGACAAGCGATAGGTATGGACGAAGCCAAATGAAAAGCAGATGCAAAATAGAGGAAGACAGATGCATTGGAAAAATTGCTATAACTTTCCCTACAGATATCAGATTGAGGTGTTCTTTAAATGTTAGAAAGAGGACTTCAAGATCCAAAACTTTGATGCGGACTTCAAAGAAA
>JAOSBO010085583.1:0-23321 GCA_027563915.1 Erythroxylum rotundifolium | reverse complement strand
ACACATTCACACTATGTCAATCTGATCAAAAACTAAAAATATGGTATGAAATTCACACGCATATTGCATGCCAATGCAGAAGCCTCCCCACACTTAGACATCATATTGTCCTCAACTTGAGAAAACAAAACACATGTATAAAAATAAAATTAACAAGCATATCCAAGTGTAAGAGCTTGAAACCTATTAAAATGGTCGAGGTGATGACAGTGTTGGAGACATAATGTGAACACCTTGAGCAGTGAAGTATTTGTAAATCTTCTTGATGTTGCATCGCTATTGTCATTGTTCTTTCTCCATCTCCTTTAGTAGTTTGCTATCATCAAAGACCAAAGTGAAAACCTTCCCCTAGCTTTCCTCTTCGTCATTTTCTATTTCTTCACTTGACCCCTAAGCTTACTTTTGTAACTTATAGTCACTTTAAAGAAATAAGAAAATTAGAAATCCAAACCAATTCAAAGACATAAAAAATCAAAACCTAATTACTAGAATTCAAAACAAACTCAACTACACAATATTTGCAATCTAACGACCATAACATTTGCAATCTAACTACCGAACATGCTAAGCTATGATCATTAACTTCACCTTGTATCCTTCAAAGTTCTGTCGGGATTAATTATGGGTGGCTTGTTACCAGTCTTTTCTCTATAAAGCAGTTTTGTAGCTTGTAAATAGGTTAAATATCGGGAGATAATTAAAAGGATATAATCAGTTGAATCAAAAAAAGTCAAGTAATTTTTGTAATTCCCTTTTTTATAACAAACTGTCAAGATAATCAGGAATGGTGAAATCATATATATCTTTGATGGAGTCAAACAGTTTGTGTTTGAAAAGGTGAATTACTTATCTTCTTATGCAGTCACCATTATCCACTCTTTCATTTCAACTTCTTGAACAAGGACTTCTATATATTCCTCAAACTCTAAACTCTTTGTCACTAGTTCCTCATAACTTACTTGTTCAATACAATCCTCCTCTTGATCTTTGATATACTCATACATTATGTCTATTTTCATGCAAGAGTTGCTTTCTTTCAGATGTTTCAAGTCCTTTTTCATTCTAAACTCCATTTGCTCATTACTAATCAAAAGAAACAATTTACCTTCATGAACATCTATTAGTGCTTTTCTAGTGTTTATGAAGGGTCGTCTAAGAGCTAATAGACAGTTCTTATCCTCTTCAAAATCTGATATGATGAAATCCACAAGAATAATAAACTTGTCCACCTTTACAATAACATCCTCTACCATACCAAACAGTTTCCTTATAAATCGATCTGTTAATTAAATAAGCATTAAAGTTAGATTCGCATCACCAAGTATTAATTTCTTAAAGGTCAATAAAAGCAGAAGATTTGTACTTACACCTAAGTCGTATAAACACTTTGAAAATTCTAAGTCACCATCCATATAAGTTATTGTAAGGCTTCTAGGATCCTATAGCTTAAAAGGCATGTGATTGGCAATAATAGAGCTACAAACTTCAATTATTGCTACTATTTGATTCTCTTCACAAGTCAACTTCCTTGTTAATATGCCTTTAAAGAACTTTGCATACTTGGACATATGTTCAAATGCCTTCACAAAAGGTAAATTAATATGCAACATTTTCCACTTCTCTATAAACTTTTCAAAATATGCATCTAGTTTGATCTTAATTAAGCTTTAAGTAAATGGAACCTTAGGAGGATATGGCAGAGGAGCAACATAAAGTGGATACTCACTCAGGTCTACATCCTTCTTCTTCTTTACTTGGTCTTTTTCTAGGTGGGCTTCAGATTGTTTCTTTATTGATAGCTTTAGCTATTTCCCATTTATGAGTGTGATTGTCTTGAGTTGCTTCTTTAGGTTTGCTTCAGTATTACTTAGGAGACTCCCCACACTTCTTATAGATAACACATTTTCTAGTTTGCTCATTTGGACCTCTAAGTTATGAATAGACGAGGCTTAGTTTCTAGTTACTTGTTTGAACTTCGCTTCCAGCCTCTTGTAGGCCTTGTCCATGCTTATGATCTTCCCTTCCAGCCTCGTATAAGCTCCATCGATACTAATGAGCTTGTTTGAAATCCAAGTGGCCACTCTAATTTGGTTAGTCATATTGTTTGACGAAGAAAATTTTGGGTGGTTCCTCCATCCATGGTTTTAACTTTTAAAATAAAGGTTGTTTCCCCCTTCTCGACCAAATTATGAGTCCATGTAGTCAAGTTACTTCATATTGTTATTTTACATTAAAAAATAATTAGTAGTAACATGATTAACTTGTCCACATAATTTACATCCATACTGAATTACTCTAACTAGAGTGGATGAAGAGGCTTGCAGGTTGTTCAATTGTCTTATTAAGTTATCGATCTCAACCTGCATTGTTGTTACTGAATCTATAGCAATGACTACTTTATGATCTCAAAATGTTAAATGTTATCTACTTCTGTTTGACATCCAAAGATAATTGTTATCTGTTATCTCTTCTAGTAAGTCCCCTACTTCCTCAACTATCTTTTGCATAAGAGATCCTATAGAAGCTACATCTATGGTGCCCTTCTTGAGTGGATTAGCTCCATGATAAAATGTTAGCAAGAGAAATTCATTTAGTAAATTATGATGAGGAAATCTCCTTTGCAAGTCCTTGTAACACTCCCAAGCTTTGTATAGTGACTCCCTATTATTTTTGTCAGAAATTTGTAATCTTTTTTATCAACCTCGCTGTCTTTGATAGAGGGAAGTACTTGTATAAAAATGTACGCACCAACTGCTCTCATGTCATGATATTTAAAGAGTGATACCATGCCTTGGCTCTATCCTTTAGTGCAAAAGGAAAGAGCCTTGATAAGTGGAAATTGTATCGTATTTTAAGGCCTAGTTAGACATGTACTTAGCCATTAATTCAATCATTTAGTACGTGCTTAGGTTAGAATTGTGTTAGTTTATTAATTATTTATGTTTCAAGTGTTTTATAGGTTAGTATGAGTCTTTGGGCTTAAATATTATTTTTTGCGGTACCTTGATGTACTTGCTAGTGTTTCAAGATCAACATCGAAGAACAGAGGAGTTTCAAAGACATTTGGGTCAAAACAATCGCCTATGATTTTGCATATCAGGTCATGATCCTGACAGAAGTTCCAAACATGCAAACAAGCCACGATTGTGATAGAATCCCAAGGAATGGCCCACGATCATGGCCTACATGCCATGATTATGATAGAAGGCTCATATGTGAACCACGATCATAGCCTGCCTTCCGCAAATGCACTGACACTCACAAACATCAAGTTTTAAGGGATTTTTTAGACTTTTCGGACCTCAGAAAGAAACTAGTGTTACCCAAAATATAAAAGGATATAAAAAGAACAAAAAGAAGTAGAGAAAAGAACTTTTGCATCAGCCACCTTAAGAAACCCCTAGAGAGAGATCATCGAGAGCTAGAGGAAGAGAACAAGGAAGAGAGAAGAAGAAAAGAAGTTGACTCGAAGTACTTCCGAAATTAGGAGATTTCCCGACATAGTTGCCTCCCGTCATCCATTTTAAATTGCATTTCCTATTCTTTTTAGTTTTATTATTATATAGAATTGGATTGAACAGTTGATGATAGCATCTAGAATGTCAAAGATGTTCTAAACCCACCTTTGGAATTTTATTCTTGAATTAATGAGAACCTAATTGTTTATGTGTCTATTAGATACTATTGTGTTTGGTTTTGCTATTGCACAATTCAATAACAAACTGATAGGTGAATCAAATGACAAATGATTAAATTGGACTAAAGAGAGTTAGGTGATTTAAGAAAAATAAGAATTAAATCATATTGATAATTTGTGGGGAGAGAGATCTTGTATAAGATTCTGATAGTTTATTAGAGAACTTCAAAACTAATTAGGGTTTTGCATAGGTTGTGAATTGAGAGATTGCAAACTCTATAATATGATTAAGGTTTGTGATTTATGGTTAATGGTTGTAATTCTTAAGAGAGTAATCAACCCTAAGATAATTTAGAACCAACAATCTAGTAATTCATAATTAGTTAGTTTAGCGTTAAGGATAGGTAAAATTCTCTTTCTCTCAACTGGGAATTTCCTTCGGTTGATTCTTTGATGTGTTGGAAATTTCTTAATAATTAGTATTTTCATGTTTGATTCTTAATTTGATTTATTGAATTAAATTATTGTATTAGTTTTGTTGCATTTTGAATTTATGTTATTTGTTTCTGGCCTTAGATTTTAGGATTAAATTAGTTCCCTCCTCATGGGATCGGCACCTTTGGTATTACGCTAACAAATTTTGCGCTTGCAGATTATTGAGGGTTAGTAATTAAAATTTACAAACAACTAAAAACCAATCAAGTTTTTAGTGCCATTACTGAAGAGGCAATTAGTTTAGTTCTTCAGTCTAAGGCATTTTAGTTTTTTTTCCTTTCCTTCTTTCTATTTTTGAATCTATGCTCTTGTATGAACAAAAGAGTTATGAGAAGTTTGAGTCATGTAGCTGAAACCTTAGAGCTAGATATCACTCAATTAAAATGGCCAAATAGGAATGCTTGGCATGAAGAGGAAGAAGAAAGCTCAAAAGAAACAATAGCTAAGGAATTTTTACAAGATTTAGATCATGGAGCGAACTAAGGATGTCAATAAAGAGCCATTATAGATTTCATAAGACCAGGGTTCAACGCAGCTAACCAAGGAGTAGCTAGGCCACCCATATAAGCAACCTTTTTTGAAATTAGACCAGCCCTCCTAAACATGATTCAATAGAATGTGCAATTCTATGAACTAACGAATGAAGATCCTAAGGCACATATAGTAAATTTCCTTGAAATCTGTAATACCTTTCGGTACCTTCAAATGTTAGAGTAAGTGCTAAACATTAGGTTTTTCCATTTACCCTAAGAGATAGAGAAAAGGCTTGCTACCACTCCCTTCAACCCAGCCAATGTCACCACTTGGGATCAACTAGTTTATGCCCTTTTAGAAAAGTATTTTCCTCTTACCAAGACCAAGAAGATTACCAACTTCTAGCAAAGTGACAGGGAATCAATCTATGAAGTGTGGGAAAGATACAAGGACTTGCAGTGAAAATGGCCACATTATAACTTATCTAAGGAGTTCTTTCTACAAACATTCTATAATGAAGTAACCCCACATACAAGACACACGATTGATGCAACTTAAGGAGGATCACTAATAAGAATACTGTAGATAAAGCAGAAGAGCTGATAGAGGAGATGGCGAGTAATAGCTGCCTATAGACAAACGAGCAGACAACCCACTATCTTTAAAGAACAAAAAGGAGTTGTAGTTGTTGACTAAATCATGAGAATACAGGAAAAAACTAACAACTTAACTCAAAAACCCAACAATATGAAGCCTTCATCCTCAGTTTCTATAAAATTCGTGTAACTAAATTGTGAACTCTATGGACAGATGGACCATAATATGGTGGACTGATTCTTGATGAAGGATAACAATCTAGAGCAAGTTAGTTATATGGGAGCTCAATATGGACGAGGAGGGGGGAACAATGCCTACTGTAACACATACAACCCTGGGTGAAAGAATTACCCTAACTTCTCTTGGACAAACAATACTAGAGGACAATTCAGACCCTAAAGACAACTAAGTTTCCAATAAGATAAGTTGAGCTTAATGGAATTCAAGTTAGACAGGATTTTAGATTAAATTGGAGACATGGAGGATGAGCATCCTTGAAAGTAAGTTCAAGCAAGTCACTAAGAACTACACCTCTTCAATACACAATCTGGAGGTCCAGTTGGGTCAAATTGGAGAGGCAATTTCAACTCAAAATGCAAGACCCTTCTAAGTAATATCAGATCTAACCCAAAGGAATATATCATAGGCATTAATTAGACCCAGGAGAAAAACTCAAATATATTAAAAAAGATAGAGACAATGAAGAAGAACAAATAAATATGGAATTCCTTCTTCAATAAAATGTGCAATTCTATGAACTAACGAATGAAGATCCTAATGCAAATATAGTAAATTTCCTTGAAATTTGCAATACCTTTTGGTACCTTCAAATGTCAGAGGAAGTAGTAAAAATTAGGCTTTTCCATTTTACCCTAAGAGATAGAACAAAGGCCCGCTACCACTCCCTTCAACCTAGCCAATGTTACCACTTGGGATCAACCAGTTTATGCCTTTTTTTAAACGAATTTTCCCCTTACCAAAACCAAGAAGATTATCACAGAGATTACCAACTTCTGGCAAAGTAATGGGGAATTAATCTATGAAGTGTAGGAATGATATAAGGACTTGCAATGAAAATGGCCACACTATAACTTACCTAAGGTGTTCTTGTTGCAAACATTCTATAATAGAGTAACCCCATATACGAGACACATGATTGATGCAACTTAAGGAGGATCACTAATGAGAAATACTGTAGATAAAGCAGAAGAGCTGATAGAGGAGATGGCGAGTAATAGCTACCTATAGACGAAGAAGCAGAGTAGACAACCCGCTATCTTTCAAGAACAAAAAGGAGTTGTAGCTGTTGATTAAATAATGAAGATGCAGGAAAAAACTGACAACTTAACTCAAAAACCCAACAATATGAAGGCTTCATCCTCAGTTTCTATAAAATTTGTGTAACTAAATTATGAACTATGTGGATAGATGGACTATAATATGGTGGACTAATTCCTGATGAAGGATAACAATCTAGAGCAAGTTAGTTATATGGGAGCTCAATATGGATGAGGAGGGGGGAACAATCCTTACTATAACACATACAACCCTAGGTGGAAGAACCACCCTAACTTCTCTTGGACAAACAATACTGGAGGACAATTCAGACCCTAAGGACAACCAGGTTTCCAATAAGATAAATCGAGCTCAATGGAATTCAAGTTGGATAGGATTTTAGATTAAATTGGAGGCATAGAGGATGAGCATTCTTAAAAGTAAGTTCAAGCAAGTCACTAAGAACTACACCTCTTCAATACACAATATGGAGGTCCAAGTAGGTCAAATTGTAGAGGCAATTTCAACTCGGAATGCAAGACCCTTCTAAGCAATAATAAATCTAAACCAAAGGAATAAATCATGGCCATTACTCAAACCCAGGAGAAAAAATCAAATATACTAAAGAAGATGGAGACAATGAAGAAGGACAAATAAATATGGAATTCCTTCTAAGTGAGTTTGTAATTAAGCCAATCAAGGAACCTCGACCTAAATTTTCGTATCCTATTCTAGTTTAGTAGAAATCAAATTCAAGGCAACAAGGAATTTTAAGGAGGTTGAATTAAATAATATTAAGGATATAACAAGAAAAAACTTAAAATAATGTTCACACTAAAGGAATTAATCAAGAAGAAGGTTAAAGAGCTTATAGAGAAAGAAAACTCTAATATAGCAAAGAAGAAAGAGGAACTAGGGAATTTTTACATTCTTTGCAGTATCAATGGAGTTAAATTAGATAGGTCATTCACAAATTTATAAGCGAGCATTAATATCATACCTTATACCTTTAGTCAAAATTGGGGTTAGAAGAGTTAGAACCCACTACAATGCTAGTGAAGTTGGCAGTCATAATTTTTCATCGACGGAAGGGTATTATTAAGGATGTACAAGTACAGATATATATATCTACCTTCCCTATAGACTTCGCTATATTAGATATTAGAGAAGATGTGGAAACTCCTATAATTGTTGGACTACTATTCTTGGCTACTCTAGCTCAATAATTGACATTGATGGGGGTAAACTAACTCTGAGGGTCACAGAGCATCAAATAACCTTCATTGTGTCAAAGAATGATAATAGTTCTCCCTTACTTCTAGCTGCCATCAAAGAAACTGAACCTCGAGTACAACGGGAAGATATTGAAGATCCTAGGAATGCATTTAGAAAGAAAAAATTACGGAGAAGAAGGCAAAGAAAGGTAGAACATAAGGCATGGTAGCTGATCGAGGTTTTCCGATATGTATAAGTTTTAATATTTAACCTCGATATTTGACAAGCGCATGGGTCATTCATGTAGTATCTAAGGTGTCGATCCCATGAGGAGGGTTAATCTAATCATAAAATCTAAGGTCAAAATAAAATGCAATATTTGAAATGTAATGAAACTGGAACAATAATGTAATTCAATCAAATAATTCAATTCAAAAATTAATTACAAGAATATTAATAAGATAGCAATTGTGACGTTCAATCAAGAATCAACCTAAAGAACTACCAATTGAGATAAAGGGGAATTTTATCTATCTTTAACGCTAACCTAATCGCTTATGAACTACTGGATTACTGGTTCTAGACAGTCCTAGGGTTGATTACTCTCTCTCAAGTTATAACCATTAACCCTAATTTATAAACCCTAGTCAAATTAGGGGAATTGCAATCTCTTGATTAACAATATATCTAAAATCCTAATTAGATTTGGCATTGTCCAAAAACTATTGGGAACCTATGCAATATCTCTTTTGTACAATTTACAAATTTGATTTAATTACCTAACTCTCATTAGCCCAATTTAATAAATTTTCACTCGATTCACCCTCTTAGTTTATCGTCGAGTTATTCAAGTGTAGAAATTAAATCACACTAAATCCAATAAAAAAATCAAATTTCATTAAATCAAAGATAAAATTTCTTGAAGGTGAGTTTAAACATTCTCAACATTAATACAATCCTATCATCAATAGCTATCCCAATTCTGTACAATAATAAAATGGAAAATTAATCAGAAAAAATTGAAATGGATGACGGAGGCAATAATGTCACGAAACCTCCTATTCCTGAAAGTACTTCACGTAGGCTTCTTCTCCACGTCTCTCTTCCTTATTCTCTTTCTCAATCTCTCGATGAACTCTCTCTAGGATTTCTCAATGGTGTCTGATGCAAAAGCTCCTTCATCTCATTTTTCTTGTTCTTTATATACCTTTTGTGTTCTAGGAAGCCAAAGGGCTTTTTTGGGGTCCAAAAGGTCTAAAAACTCCCTCAAATTTTGAATTTTCTAAGTGTCTGCGCATCTGTCCGATGTAGGCCACGATTATGGGCCACATATGAGCCAACTATCATAATCACGGCAATCAAGATCATGGGTTGTGTCTTAGGATTCTATCATGATCTAATGCTTTTGTCACAATCATGGCTTATTTTGCCACAATTGTGCGTCATTGTTTCAACTCAAGTGTCTCTGAAACTTCTCCATTCCTTGATGTTGACCCTAAAATACTAACAAACACATCAAGGTGCCTCAAAGACATAATAATTAAGCTTAAAGACTTAACTAACCCATTAAAACACTTAAACACAAAATAATTAACAAACTAACACAATTCTAATTGAAACACATACTAAACGATTAAGTTAACAATTAAATACATAACAAACTAAGCCCTAAAACATGATGTAATTCACACTTATTAATAGCTCATGGGTAAATTGTAAGATCGATGACTATGCTACCATTGCATGATTCATTTGAACCACTTTGAGCATAAGAAGAGCATTGATCTACTAACGATAAAAGAAGCGTTGCATGGGAGGCAATCCACAGATTGTTAATTCTATGTTATTTCCTTTGATGTTTAGATAGTTTAAATTCTATCATTAGGATATATCATTTCCAAATAAGGTCAAGAAGGCATAGGAATTCAACATGAGTTAGATGATCAAGGAAGTAAGAAAAAAAAAGGTGAAAGAGCTATAAAAGAGTTAGGAAGGGATCTTGGGAATGTATGGAAGGTCAAAAGAAGAAAAAATTAGAAAATCGGTTGAATTAATACAGGCCATAATTGTGTCCTATGGCGGGGTAAAACCGTCCACGTGATTTTAGCTAAAATTTTTACCATTTTACCATTCCTTCACTTATATATTCATATCATACTTCATTTTTCACTCAATTTCATTTTAAGTTTATCTCTCTAAGTTTAGAAATTCTAAGCACTCTCACTTCTCTCTAAATAATTTCCAAATTTTCACTTTTTTCCAACTTTCATCTTTTTTCAGTCCATTACGCCACACAATTAAGCAGTCAATGATGCATAACTAATCATTGGGAAGAAATCAAGTCTCGGGCCAAGGGTGAAGGAATTGGATGGCGGTCTTGAGAGCACCCTCCCCAATCTAAAAAGAGGAGGAAGGTATTCGATTATAATCCCTTCATGTTAAACAGATAGTAGTCCCGAAGTACTTTAATTTTACTATGCTTGATAAACTAGAATTATAAGATAGGGTAGAGAATTTAGCAGAAAAAATTAGTGGAGTAAGGTTATACACTTCCAATATCCTGTCTACCAGAGCTCACACTTGAATTCTTCACTTCCCTTTGATTCGAAACTAGTAACCCTAAGGAAATGTGGTTTAGGTTACGAGGACAACCTTATGAGCTAAACCTTGAAATTATGTATGATATTAATGGTTTCCCCAAATCTTCCATTACCGATCAACATGATGATTTTTGTGTTTCCCACTATTGGAATGAGCTCACTGGGTTGGAGTGGTTCGATGCCAAGAATTCCCACAACAACATTGTACAAAGCCATGAGCACTTCTTGTTACATAAATTCATATGTCAAATGGTTTTTGAAAAATCAAAAACCAACAAGTGCTCAATGAAGGAACTTTTTTCAGTTATGGTGTTGGATCACAGCATCCCAGTGTGTATCTCCACACATAAGCTTAATGCTACTGTTGTGACTCTAGGACCAACAATTTAGTTATGGGTTACTTGGTTTTCGTAATTGCTGAGTCTTATGGTGTGGATTGTAATGGTTTAACTGTCTACCTCCTTGATTTTCTAAATCATCATCACTTATGGCATGCTGAAATCCTGAAGTCCCATAGTATGGAACTCTAAGACATCAGCCAAAAAACTCATATAAAGATTAGGACTAGTCAAGCAAGTTCTAGCACAGCATCACCTTAGTATGCAGAAGAGGACTCGATTAGCGAGGAGTCTAAAGAGGAAGAAGACATAAAAGAACATGGTTGGAAGAAAGTGCTTGATATAATCTACATCAATACCAAAGCAATTACACATATAATTGCAGAAAACACTAAGAGGATGAAAGAGATGGCCCACACACAACGATATCAAAGCTGGGATATATGTTGGAATCATAGATACTTCGAGGCTCGATGTGTTTAACTACCACCTCTGACACCATCCCCATCTCCATCATCATGAGGCTTTGTTTCTAACCTCAGGTATTTTGACTAAAGTAGCTTTACTAGTATTTTTTCCTGAAAACAAGTAGCTAAAGCAGTAAGGTAAGTATTAAATAATTATTAAAAATATTTGTAAATTTTAAATAAATAACTATTTTGCTGGTCTTTGGGTTATGAATAGAGCTAGTAGCTAGTTGAGAGTGTGTAGCTGAGTAACCGGATTAACAAGCATCACAAATGTGTGCCTTCGCATCAAAAGGCTATAATGTCATTCCAACCAAGCAACTTAATAAAAATATGACTTATTTGAGTAACCAGATCGATATTCATCACCAATGTTTGCCTCCCTATAAAAAGACCAGGTCCATGTCCACAACAAGTAATTAAAAAGGTTTCTAATAAAACCTACTGAAATTTTTAGTTGCTTAACTTTTCATGAAAATGTACTTAGGAGTAGTTACAAAGTTTGGATGATCACATAACTATTAATGTGTGAGTAAAATTGAAAAGGATAAATAACTTGACATTTAGGTCTTGATTATTATGTATATTTAGTCCAGAGCTGCCAGATGTGGATTTTGCATGTTGACGATTTGGAATAACTTGAATGATTGTGTTTAGAATTGAACTTGTTTCATGAAATTGAAACCACTGTCACATTATTGCATTGGGTGCTTTATGATTTTATGTTGTTTACTGTTTTGTTTGCTTGAAGACAAGCAAATATTTTAATTGTGAGGATGTTGATAAAGGTAAATTACATCATGATTTTGGGTATATTTTGACATGTTTAGTTGTTAATTAAATCGTTTTGTATTTATTTAGGTTAGAATTGGGTTACTTTGTTATTCATTTATGGTTTAAGCGTTTTACGGGTTAGAACAAGTCTTTAAGTTTAAAGATTACGTTTTTTAGGTGCCTTGATGTGTCTTCTAGTGCTTTAGGGTCAACATCGAAGAATGGAAGACTTTTAGAGACATTTGAGTTGAAACAACAACCCACGATTATGGTATATAAGGCCATGATTGTGAAAAAAGCTCCAGATTTGGCTTGTAAGGCCACAGTCATGGTCTGCCAACACGTAGACACTCATGAACATCATGTTTTGAGGGATTTTTTGGACCTTTTCAATCCTGTAAAAACCCTAGGGTTACCTAAAACACAAGAGGATATAAAAAGAATAAAAAGAGGAAAAGAAAAGATCTTTTTGCATTAGACACCTTAAGAAACCTTAGAGAGACATCACCGAGAGTTAGAGGAAGACAAGAAGGAGGAGAGAAGAGGAGAAGAAGCTAACTTAAAGCACTTCCCAGATTAGGAGGTTTCCTGACATCGCTGCCTCCTATCATCCATTTTAGATTGTATTTCTTGTTCTTTTCAGTTTTATTATTTTATAGAATTGGATTGAACAGTTAATGATAGGATTTAGAACGTCGAGGATGTTCGAAACTCATATTTAGAATTTTATTCTTTAATTAATGAGAATCTAATTGTTTATGTGTTTATTGGATAATGTTATGCTTTAATTCTACTATTGCATAATTCAATAATAAACTGAGAGGGTGAATCAAATGAAAAATGATTAAATTAAACTAACGAGAGCTAGGTGATTTAATAGAAATCAAAAATAAATCAGATTGATAATTTTCTCAGAAAGCGATTTTGTATAGGTTTTCGATAGTTTATTAAAGAACTTCATAACTAATTAGGGTTTTAGATAGGTAGTGAATTAAGAGATTACAACCTCCATAATTTGATTAGGGTTTATGATTTAGAGTTAGTGGTTATAACTTGAGAGAGAGTAATCAACCTTAGGATAGTTTAGAACCAACAATCTAATAATTCACAATAAGTTAGGTTACTCTCTCTCAGGACCTAACCAATTAACCCTCATTGAATAAAAAAATTTCTAGATTTTGTAACCTCCGATTCATAAAACTTTCCTAAAGTTTTAACTAGATTTGAAGTTATCTATTGAATAATCAAGTTCTCACACAAAATCTCTCTTTGAATGATTGTTGATTTATTAATAGTGTTACATATTAATTCATCAAATCTCATTGCACAAATTAATTAGATTACTTTTGATTCACTCTGTCGATTTATTGCCAAAGTGCGAACATGCACTACTAAAACATCATAATTATATGTTAATAACGATTAAAGTCACAAAAAACTACAAAATAAGCCCTAATCTGAAACGTAGAACATCATATACGTAATATTCATTTGGAAATTCAGTTTACACATCAAGTATTACGGAAATAAAAAAGGAGGAAGAAATAAAAACTCTATTTAAGGTTTAATTCAAAAGGCTAAAAATTTAGATGTCTCTCTTGATCTTCTTTGTTTGATCTACTTTTGTAAGATGGAGGCTCCAATGTTTTGTGTCTTTCAAGTTCTTAAATAGTATTTTAGGGTCCTAGGGTTGTTGTTACAATTTCCCCACTTAATTTGGTTCCAAAAATAACCCCAAAATGTCAAAAGACCAAAGAAACTCGCATGTTGGAAAAGCTAAAATTTGTTGAAATTGTTATCTAACATATGCACAGCAATCTGCACAACTATGTACCAAACTATGCATCACCAAAATTTCTAAAACTTGTGAATTTTCATGGCCTAAAATATGTGTATGGGATGATGCATAGTCGTGCATCTCTTTTATTCTATAAATCTTCGTTTTGTGTTGCGTTTTCGTCTGAATTCTTATTCGTTCTTCAACTTTCTATTTCCATACACTCACAAACACATCAAGCACCTTATGAAACATATAATTAAGATCTATTTCCTTCTTTAAAGCAAACAAACATTTTGAATACATACAAACACTCACATTAACATAATTATAAACCTATACATACGATAATCATCTAATAAACACCTAAAAAAATGCTAAAACACGTATCAAAACATAGTATAAACTACATCTATAAATAATTAAGATAAATGGATATTAAAGGTAGTGGGGATATGTAGAACTAATATTTTGAAAATTTCATAATATAATAAAGATAAAACATTATTAAGATCAATTTGTCGTAGACAAAATAGTACTTCATTCTTAATGAAAAATACCACCATTAAAATTCTGGATATAAGATTAAATGAAATCATCATAGAAAAAATAACTCCAAATAAAAAATTGAATTATATATGAAGATTAGAGATTTCAACTATATCAATGTTCACCTAATTTCGTTAAGACAACTATGTTAGTATTGTAACAATCGAAAGCATATGTAATAATATTACAATAATTCTTGAAAGCAATTTTTTTAACATATTTAATATATTGAACCCTTCGTGACTTTTCTTCTAAGTTCAAAATAACACTTATCTCTATTAAGTCAAGAGGACTTTGCGATGATCAATTTTGATGACAATCAAATAATAATGTTAGAAACAAATGAACGTTTTGACAAGTGTGTTAAGTGTGCAGACAAAGTATAGGACACAGATGCAAGTCAACATAGATGCAAAGACATAGACGTAAAAAAGTAGACGCAAAGATATAGATGCAAAAAGTAAACGCAAAGAAGTAGATGCAAAAAGATAGACGTAAAGACATAGAAGCAAGTCAAGATAGACTCAAAAAGATAGACACAAAGAGATAGACGCAAAGAAGTGGACGCAAGACAACATAGTCACAAAGAAGTAGACGTAAAGACATAGACGCAAAAAGATAGACGCAAAAAAGTAGACGCAAAGAAGTAGACGCAAGACAACATAGACGCAAAGAAGTAGATGAAAAAAAGATAGACATAAAGAGATAGATGCAAAGACATAGATGCAAGTCAAGATAGATGCAAAGAGATAGATGCAAAGGCATAGAAGCAAAGATGATACAGTAGGATGATGAACGGTTACTTAGTTGGAGTTAGTTACGGAATTCAACTAAACGACGGTTATTAAGAATCAAGAAGCAGTTATCAAAGATCAAGAAGCAGTTAGAGAATGAGGCTATAAATACAAGTCTCAGTCGAAGCTTTCGGCCTAATGAACATACGATATCAATGATCTTTGAGTGCTTATTTACAAAAGAGATTTTTGTAGTGCGATACTGAGAGAGCTATTATTACTGTAACAAAAGCTTATGATATCTTTTTCTAGTGAGAGAAAGAGAAGGCGGATAGCCTGGAGAGGCTAAGATAGCTGAAAGAATACTTGGTGTAAGAGACCTGAAGAGGCTCCGAAAGAGAAAAGAATACTTGTAACAGTTTGGAGTATAGTGAAACACTCAGACAAACTCTGAGGACTGGACGTAGCCCACGGTTTGGGTGAACCAGTATAAAAATCGCAGTGTCAACTTTCTATCCCTTACTTCAACTTACTTTGTTGTTAAACTACAATATAGAAGTTATTTGCGATTTAAAATACGTAATAATTTTTGTGATATCTTATCAACAAGAGAAATAGAAGTTCTTATCAAGATTTATTTTATTCATCAAAAAAGGGATACACCATTCAACCCCCCTTCTGTGTATCAAGTTTATTATAAAGACTATACTAACATGTGATTTACTTCAATTGGTATCAGAGCTCGGTTTCTAAGAACCACCTTTACAAAGTGAGGACAAAGATCCATGGCAGAATCACATATTTTTATAGCTGAAGGTGCCTCCGTCACAATACATCCTGCGTTCAATTGTGAAGATTATCATCATTGGAAAGACAGGATATCGTTCTTCATAGAATCCACACACATTGATCTTTGGGATATCATTGAGAATGGACCATATGAACCAGTAGATGATGAAGGAAATGCCATTCCTCGGAATAAATGGTCAGCCGATCATAAAGCTAGATTTTAATTAAATTCAAAGGCCAAGTTCTTCCTGAATTATGCATTGAGCAGAATTGAATATGATAAAGTTTATAGATGCAAGACTGCGAAGGAGATGTGGGATGCTCTATCCATCTCACATGAAGGCATAAACAAGGTGAAAGAGTCCAAGATATTCTTGTACATCAGTATGAGCTGTTTAAGATGATGAGTCTATTGATCAGATGTTTGTAAGATTTCAAACTATCGTTAATGGACTTAAAGATCTTGGGAGAATCTATGATAATCAGAACCACGTGAGGAAGATTCTCAGAACTCTGCTGAGAAGATGGAGACCCAAAGTCACTGCTATACAAGAAACCAAGGACTTAAGCAAATTAAAGCTAGACGAATTGCTTGATTCCTTGAAGATACACAAAGTAGAGCTGGATGTTGAAGATAAACTGAAGAGAGACAAATCCATAGCATTAAAGGCTGGTCAGAAAAATCACATGACTCAAAGAAACAAAAGTTCTTCGTCTAAAGCTTTAAAGATTGAAGAAGTCAAGAAAGATGATAACAACGAATCTTATCGTGATTCAAGTCAAGATGATGACGAATTATCTTTCATCTCAAGGAAGATCAGAAGGATGTGGAAGAAGAAAACAAAAGGAAGCAAGAATTTCTCTTTTAAGAAACATAGCGAAAAAGATGTCAAGAATGAGAAGACTTTTATCATTTGCTACGAGTGCAACAAACCAGGACATTACAAGTCTGAATGTCCATCGTTGAGAAGAGAATCGAAGAAAAATAAAGGAAACAAAAAGAGTATGATGGCAACCTGGGAAGATTTAGATTCATCCGAATCTAATTCTGATTCAAAAGCATCAGAACAAGCAAATATATGCTTGGTAGTTGAAAATGAAGGTAATGAGGAGGTAACTTCTAACTTTAATGAACTTGAAGATGCATATTTAGAATTGTTAAAAGATTCATATATTATACTAAAACACTATAGATCTCTAGAAAGAAAGTTTGTCAAAAACTTGAGGGACACGGAAGTGTTATAAAAAGAAAACGTCTGCCTTAAGAAACAAGTAGACGATATGAAAAAAATCTCTATTGATAGATCTGAGGGAATTAGTTAGTTGAAACTTAGGATTAATTCCCTTTCAGTAGATTTATCATTCTTTACTGAAAGCATGAAAAGAATGAATGACATGATCAGTAATTATTGTCATGCAAATGACAAGAGTGGTCTAGGGTTTAATAAGAGTAATACTGGTCATAAGAAGAAGTTTGTTCCTTATAGGAAGAAATTTCATCAGTCATCCTTTTATCATTCTATGAATGTTTATAGGACTAACCCTAAAGGACCCAAGAAAATCTGGGTACCTAAAAAGAACATAAAATCTATTGCAGATCTCCTTCCTTGGAAAATGCAGCCAGTACCAATGGTATTTGGACAGTGGATGCTCGCGACATATGACGAGAAGAAGGTCTATATTCCTAGATCTTCAAGATAAGAAGGCAGGATCAGTAACTTTTAAAGACAACCAGTAGGGTGAAATTATTGGAATCGGCAAAATTGGTAAAGGTTGTTTTGCATGCATTGATAATATTCTGATAGTTAAAAGTTTAAAACATAATTTAACTAGTGTAAGTCAATTAAGTGACACTAGTTTTGAAGTATCCTTTAATCAAAATTCTTGTCTAGTCAAAAACAAGGACGACTCTACATTCTTTTCTGCCAAAAGACGAAACAATCTTTATAAGATCAATTTAGAAGATTTGCAAACTCAAATATTTCTTGTTTTTTGTCAACGGATGAAGAAAAACTAATTTGGCATAAAAAGTTAGGTCATGTTAGTTTTAAACATATTTCAGAGTTGACTAAACATGATTTGGTAAGATGTTTACCAAAAATAAGTTTTAACACGAATTTCTTTTGTGAAAGTTGTCATAAAGGAAAACATGTTAAAAAATATTTTTCTTCTAAAAATATTGTAACTTCGTCTAGACCTCTAGAGTTGTTACATATAGATTTATTTCATCCAACTAGGATATTAAATCTTGGCGGAAAGAAATATGGTCTCATAATTGTTGATGACTTCACTAGATTTTGTTGGATATTATTTTTGTCACATAAAGATGATTCTTTTAAGTGTTTTAAAGCTCTTTCTAAAAGATTACAGAATGAAAAAGGAACTTCTATTGCTGGAATTAGAAGTGATCACGGTGGTGAATTCGAGAATGAAAAATTTAGGATATACTGTGAAGAGAATGGAATTTTCCATAATTTCGCTACTCCTAGAACTCCACAACAAAATAAAGTTGTAGAAACAAAGAACAGGACGATTCAGAAAATGGCAAGAACCATGCTACATGAAATGAATCTTCCTAAGTATTTCTGGGTAGAAGTTGTGAATACAGCTTATTATATTCAAAATAGAATACTTATGCGACCTTTGTTGAATAAAACTCTATATGAGTTATGGAATGGAAGGAAGCCTAATATATCTTACTTTCATCCATTTGGTTGCAAGTGTACTATATTGAATACAAAAAAAATTTTGGATAAATTTGATTCTAAGGTCTACCCAGGAATTTTTCTAGGATATTCATTATCTTCTAAAGCTTATAGGATCTATAACCTTACTTTTAAATCTGTTGAAGAATCTATTCATGTCAAGTTTGATGATAGTTCTCAAATAGATAGAAGTAATGATACTGAGGATGAAACCCTAGCAGCACCTTTGAGTGATAATGAACGTGTGTCACCATTAGATGTTCCTCTAGATAAAGTAGAAGATGTTCTTGAAAATTATAGTATGAAAAAGGCCTGGAAATATAAGTCTTCTCACCCTGAAAACCTAATTATAGGAGAAACTTTAGATAGTGTGAGACTAGGTCTATGTTCAAAAGATAACCAAATGTAGCTTTTATTTCTGAAATAGAGCCTAAAAAAATTGATGAAGCTCTTCAGGATGAAGCTTGGATTTTGTCCATGCAAGAAGAGCTGAACCAATTTACTAAATGTATAGTTTGGTCTTTAGTTCCCAGACCCCTCTAAGAAATCTATAGTAGGAACTAGATGGGTTTTTAAGAATAAATTAGATGAGTCAGGTAGAGTAAGTCGTAATAAAGCTAGGTTAGTAGCTCAAGGCTATAATTAGCAAGGAATAGACTATAATGAGACATATGCTCCTGTAGCTAGGTTAGAGGCTATTAGGATTTTACTTGCATATGCTGTCTATCATGATATAAAGTTGCTTCAAACGAACGTGAAAAGTGTCTTTTTGAATGGCTTTGTAGATGAAGAAGTGTATGTAAAGCAACCTCCTAATTTTGAAGATCCTAAGAAACCAGATCATGTTTATAGACTTCATAAAGCTTTTTATGGATTGAAACAATCTCCTCGAGCTTGGCATGATCGTCTCAGTTCATTTTTGATCAAAAATGGTTTTAATAGAGGACATGTAGACAAGACTTTATTTAGAAAGTGTATTGAGAATGATTTCATCATATTACAGATATATGTTGATAATATTATTTTTGGTGCTATGTCTAAGAAGCTTTGTTCTAATTTTGAGAAACTTATGAAAAGTGAGTTTGAAATGAGCATGATGGGTGAATTTTAATTCTTCCTTGGATTACAAGTTATGTAATCGAAAGAAAAGATTTTCATTCATTAATAGAAGTATATCAAAAAACTGCTCATTAAATATGGTATGGACAAAGTAAAACCAATGTCAACTCATATGCATCCTCCAAACCCTTTATCTAAGGATGAAGCTAGTAAGAAGGTTGATCAAACCCTTTATAGAGGAATTATTGGTTCTTTACTTTACCTTACAGGAAGTAGACCTGATATTTTGTTTAGTGTCTATTTGTGTGCTAGATTTCAAGCAAATCCTAAAGAATCTCATTACATTGCTGTTAAGAGAATTTTAAGATATCTATCAGGTACTACTGATCTTTTCTTAATGTATGGGAAAGGTAAAGATTTCAGGTTAATTGGCTATTGTGATGCTGATTTCACTGGAGATAGGATTGATAGCAAGAGTACAAGTGGAGGTTGTCACTTTCTTGGCCATAATCTAGTTTCATGGTCTACTAAGAGACAAAGCTCAATTGCACTATCTACTGCAAAAGCTAAATATATGTCTGTTGCAAGTTGTTGTTCATAGACGTTATGGATTAAGTATCAGTTAGAAGAATATTCCATAAAAGAAGAACAAATTCCAATCTTCTGTGACAACACAAGTGCTATCAACTTATCAAAGAATCCAAAGCAACACTCAAGGATGAAGCACATCAAAGGTAAACATCATTTTCTATGAGACTATGTTCAGAGAGGAATCATCTGTCTTCAATTTGTTGAGATAAGTCATCAATGTGCAGATATCTTTACTAAGCCTTTGAATGAAGAAAGATTCAAATAAATCTGACGAAACTTGATTATGGTAGTGTTGAGAGACCAATTGTCTGACATGTCATGACCTAGATGATTTTTTTTACTAAAGGAAGATAAAAAGTTATAAATCTTCTAGAGCTAGTAACCGCAAGTTACAGACGGTGATTATTTTTAGAGGGAAATATAAAAGAAATCCTCTGAAACGATTCAGAACTCACCAACTCTAGAAAATTCTTGAAATACTTTAAAATCGACTATTGCAGAACTCTCAAAATCAATTATTCACTACTCTTCATTTCGAGACCTTACGATTACGCTTTCATCTTTAAGTTCTAATCTCACTACGTTGATGAAGTTCCTACTGTCTAAAGATTATAATGGAACAAGCAATGATTTATGGAAGCATATTGATTTCGAATCCTTGAAGCAAAATCAAATGGATATTGAACCAGAAGTAGAAGCAGCCGGATGGAAAAACTTCTTTTAGGTTCGTGAAATAGTCTATCAGAATGAATTTTATGAGTTTTAAATGAATACAGATGTGGTAGACAAAACTATTGTATCAATAGTAGATAGATTATCGGTCATAGTAACACTGGACCTAATCGAGAAGGTTAGTGGATGTCGATGTGTTGGGGAAAAGGTGTTTTACAACCCTAGATGGATGATTAAAAACTGTCTAGAGAAGGCATATGTGAATCGACAACTCTATGGATGTAGTGACCCAGAGGACAAGAAGTCATCGAACCTTATTTCGAAGGTTAGCGTTCTACACAACATCTTATTTCATTGCATTCTACCAAGAACAGGCTCAAATAATGTTGTCACAATAATAGACGAGCAATGTCTATTCTACTTACTCAATCATAAAGGTATCAACCTTCCATATCTGATTTTGAGACATATGTTGAAGACGAAGTTGGACTCTAATGCCTTTCCATATGGTATGTTGTTGACAAGAATCTTTAGAGAGTCTAGAATCCTTCTCGACAGAGGAAACAGAATGAAGATGAACATTAAAAGTGTTATTAATGCGGCAACCATTGGGAGAATGGGTATGAGTACAACTTCTATGGTGAGACCAAGGATTGAGGGGGAGCACTCTGTTCGAAGCAGCATAAGTGAGAATGTGACTCCCAAAGAAAAGAAAAAACCTCAATTGTCTGGAGGGATGACCCCCAAGGAAAAGAAGAAATCATCAGAAGCAGTAGTCAAAGCTCAGAAGATGCTCCAAAGAAAAGAAAGCCAGGTGAATCTATCTAAGAAACAAGTGTTATTGGAAAGGAAGGCAGAGACACTTGATTTTGAGTAGGTTAAAAAGTCAAAAAGATCACCAAAGATATCAACTCTCTGACAAGATGAGCAGAAGAGAGGAATGTCTCTTGGTGAAGAACCTAAGAAGAAGATAGAAAAGATACCAAAGGCTACAAGATCTTTAGTCTCAATCATGCAACAAGAGAAGACAAAGATGACTAAAGAGACTGGAATTAAGAAGAGGTTGGAGTTTGAGAAGAAGAGAACCCGACCACAACCACCTTTAAGACTGGTAGATGAAAGTAAGAAGTTAAAGACCAGACAGCAAGAAAGTACTTCAACTGGTAGCCAACAAATAGAAAAATCAGTTGAAAATAGAGTGGTATCTCAAAGTCCTATCAGGAAAGAGACTTGAGAACGAGGGTGATTGAAGAAAAGGTACCTGTGAGAAGCAGAAGCTCAATTATATTCATAGAATCAGTAAAAAGGTCAGTCAAGGTACAAGTTGAACCATTTGATCAGTAATCAATCTATTCATCTTCTAAATCATGAAGAAAGAAGACTATATGGGATTCTGAGGGATGAGAAGTCAGAACCATATCCTCTGAAGATGACTAAAGATCGGTACACTATCTACCCAGTCATGAGTAGAACCTTGATCAAGATTGTACCTGACATCTAACCTAGAGCTTCAAACATTATGCGTAATGTGAATAAAGGGAAACAGAAGATGTACCCTGAAGAAAAAGTAGGTGACTTGATAGGAGATCAGATACATGAAGCAATGAGAAACATAGACGAGGCATGTAATGCAGTACAAACAAAAGGAGCCTATGTTTCACATCACATCTCCAAAGCATTAGGAAGTAATTGTGGATGCTTCACCATAGATATAACTTCTATGGTAGTTGGAAGAGTGACGAAAGGACAGTATAGAACCATCCAAGTTGAAGGTATTTCTGTTAACTCAGAGACTTTTGTGCACCTGATCAGGCACCTTAGACCCTTAAGTTCTATATCTTTAATTAAGAATGTCCTTCACCTTCTTGGAAAAACTATCCCGAAACTACCTAAACCTGATGACCTTGATCTCCCTGAAGGCAAGCAATCCTTCAAACCTCCTACCTTGAAAATCATTGAGTTAGATGTTATACCCTCAGAAACATTTGTTGGCACAAACTTCTTTCCATCAAGTGCACCTTAACAAGCCAATACAACTGAGATGGAAGAAGTACAACACTCTTAAAAGTGGAGTCAAGAAGCCTTCATGAAGGAAATTGAAGAAATTCATGAAAAGGTGGATATTCTGACTAAATTAGTTGGTGATCTACATGTGGAAGCAGCTTATCTTCGAGTATCAATAGAAGACAACCTCAAGTTGATCAAAACTGACATGCAACGTATGTTTTCTGAGATAATGAAGCATCTGAGGTAAATTCGTTTTGATTGCTAACAAATAGGGGGAGAAAAGAAGAGAAAAAGGGGAGAAAAGAGGAAGATAGGGGGAGAAATGAGAAGAAGAGAAGAAAAGACAGAAGAAAGAAGAAAAGTAGAAGATGGAATGTATACGTGTATTTTTGTGTTTATTCTATATTTGTTAATTTGTTGTTTTCTTGTTCTTTTGTTGTCCATTTGTTGTTTTCTTATTCATTTGATGTTTTCTTATTCAATTCTTACTTCATTCATCAACTGAATAAAAATTCATTCACTTTGATTTTTTTTCTAAAATTATGATTATTTGTTATCATCAAAAA